>JAAKFY010000162.1:668781-688781 GCA_011823955.1 Dissostichus mawsoni
GGCTTATGTACTACAGCGCCACCTACAGGCCTGGCTTATGTACTACAGCGCCACCTACAGGCCTGGCTTATGTACTACAGCGCCACCTACAGGCCTGGCTTATGTACTACAGCGCCACCTACAGGCCTGGCTTATGTACTACAGCGCCACCTACAGGCCTGGCTTATGTACTACAGCGCCACCTACAGGCCTGGCTTATGTACTACAGCGCCACCTACAGGCCTGGCTTATGTACTACACGCCACCTACAGGCCTGGCTTATGTACTACAGCGCCACCTACAGCCTGGCTTATGTACTACACGCCTTACAGGCCTGGCTTATGTACTACAGCGCCACCTACAGGCCTGGCTTATGTACTACAGCGCCACCTACAGGCCTGGCTTATGTACTACAGCGCCACCTACAGGCCTGGCTTATGTACTACAGCGCCACCTACAGGCCTGGCATATGTACTACAGCGCCACCTACAGCCTGGCTTATGTACACAGCGCCACCTACAGGCCTGGCTTATGTACTACAGCGCCACCTACAGCCTGGCTTATGTACTACAGCGCCACCTACAGGCCTGGCTTATGTACTACAGCGCCACCTACAGGCCTGGCTTATGTACTACAGCGCCACCTACAGGCCTGGCTTATGTACTACAGCGCCACCTACAGGCCTGGCTTATGTACTACAGCGCCACCTACAGGCCTGGCTTATGTACTACAGCGCCACCTACAGGCCTGGCTTATGTACTACAGCGCCACCTACAGGCCTGGCTTATGTACTACAGCGCCACCTACAGGCCTGGCTTATGTACTACAGCGCCACCTACAGGCCTGGCTTATGTACTACAGCGCACCTACAGGCCTGGCTATGTACTACAGCGCCACCTACAGGCCTGGCTTATGTACTACAGCGCCACCTACAGGCCTGGCTTATGTACTACAGCGCCACCTACCTAGGCCTGGCATATGTACTACAGCGCCACCTACAGGCCTGGCTTATGTACTACAGCGTCCCTACAAGCCTGGCCTATGTACTACAGCGTCTCCAGCGCTTTCGAGCGGCAATGGCCGTGGCTGCCTCCTCCTGATAGGTGGAGAGTTGCCCATATAGGCGGAGCTCCCCGTTTCTGACGTCAGAACAATTTCTAATCTTATCAGTCTGGATCAGCTCCGTTGCAGCCCCGTTTTTTAGAGACTTGGGTCCGGAGGAAAAGAGAGAGGGTTGTGTTTTCTGACACTTGGTGAGATCCCTGACACACCGGGGACACATATTCATGTATAAAAGACGTACAAAAGTGCATTTAGCATGATAGGTCCCCTTTAATATAACAGCTATTAATATCTGTTTAAGGCTAAATGTTAATTAGACTTAGACTGTGAAAACCCTGACTTTTAAAGAACATCCATCAAGATAAGTTTTCAAATATCTCCACGCCCACTACAACGGGATTCTAACACCAGGACGCGTGGACACTGCCTTGCGTTGAAGAAACAGGACTCCAGACTGACTATCCGCCGCAACCTTTCAGCCTGCGTGTGGTTGACCTGTGGAATGATCTGCCGAAAGCGTTGTCACATCCAAGACTGTTAACTGTCTCAAGTCCTGCCTCGACTATTACTGGTCAAACATCACCTTCACTTTGGACGTGTGACTGTTGCCAGCATCCATAGTACATAAAGAACAGCGATCTACTTATTTATGAGCGACTAAAAGGCCTAGGCCAGGGTGTCAAACTCAAATACACAGTGGGCCAAAATTTAAAATGGGTACTAGTCGAGGGCCGGACTGGTTCAATATTTACTGCAGAACTTATTGAAAGAACTTATTGCACATATTAAACTTGGAACTAACAAAGCTTAAATGATTGCCTATAAAACATTAAATAATCAGTTGCATTCATTTCTTATGGCTCTATCTGCAGAGTCACTTCTTATGGCTCTATCTGCAGACTCATTTCTCATGGCTCTATCTGCAGAGTCATTTCTTATGGCTCTATCTGCAGAGTCATTTCTTATGGCTCTATCTGCAGAGTCATTTCTTATGGCTCTATCTGCAGAGTCATTTCTTATGGCTCTATCTGCAGAGTCATTTTATGGCTCTATCTGCAGAGTCACTTCTTATGGCTCTATCTGCAGAGTCATTTCTCATGGCTCTATCTGCAGAGTCATTTCTCATGGCTCTATCTGCAGAGTCATTTCTCATGGCTCTATCTGCAGAGTCATTTTATATGGCTCTATCTGCAGAGTCATTTCTTATGGCTCTATCTGCAGACTCATTCTTATGGCTCTATCTGCAGACTCATTTCTCATGGCTCTATCTGCAGACTCATTCCTCATGACTCTATCTGCAGGGTCATTTCTCATGGCTCTATCTGCAGAGTCATTCCTCATGACTCTATCTGCAGAGTCATTTCTTATGGCTCTATCTGCAGAGTCATTTCTTATGGCTCTATCTGCAGACTCATTTCTTATGGCTCTATCTGCAGAGTCATTTCTTATGGCTCTATCTGCAGAGTCATTTCTCATGGCTCTATCTGCAGAGTCATTTCTCATGGCTCTATCTGCAGAGTCATTTCTTATGGCTCTATCTGCAGACTCATTTCTCATGGCTCTATCTGCAGAGTCATTTCTATCTGCAGAGTCATTTCTTATGGCTCTATCTGCAGACTCATTTCTCATGGCTCTATCTGCAGAGTCATTTCTTATGGCTCTATCTGCAGACTCATTTCTCATGGCTCTATCTGCAGAGTCATTCTTATGGCTCTATCTGCAGAGTCATTCCATGGCTCTATCTGCAGAGTCATTTCTTATGGCTCTATCTGCAGAGTCATTTCTTATGGCTCTATCTGCAGAGTCATTTCTTATGGCTCTATCTGCAGACTCATTTCTTATGGCTCTATCTGCAGACTCATTTCTTATGGCTCTATCTGCAGAGTCATTTCTTATGGCTCTATCTGCAGAGTCATTTCTTATGGCTCTATCTGCAGAGTCATTTCTCATGGCTCTATCTGCAGAGTCATTTCTTATGGCTCTATCTGCAGATCATTTCTCATGGCTCTATCTGCAGAGTCATTTCTTATGGCTCTATCTGCAGAGTCATTTCTTATGGCTCTATCTGCAGAGTCATTTCTTATGGCTCTATCTGCAGAGTCATTTCTCATGGCTCTATCTGCAGAGTCATTTCTTATGGCTCTATCTGCAGACTCATTTCTCATGGCTCTATCTGCAGAGTCATTTCTCATGGCTCTATCTGCAGAGTCATTTCTCATGGCTCTATCTGCAGAGTCATTCTTATGGCTCTATCTGCAGAGTCATTCCTTATGGCTCTATCTGCAGAGTCATTTCTCATGGCTCTATCTGCAGAGTCATTTCTCATGGCTCTATCTGCAGAGTCATTCCTTATGGCTCTATCTGCAGAGTCATTTCTCATGGCTCTATCTGCAGACTCATTTCTTATGGCTCTATCTGCAGACTCATTTCTTATGGCTCTATCTGCAGAGTCATTTCTTATGGCTCTATCTGCAGAGTCATTTCTATGGCTCTATCTGCAGAGTCATTTCTCATGGCTCTATCTGCAGAGTCATTTCTCATGGCTCTATCTGCAGAGTCATTTCTTATGGCTCTATCTGCAGACTCATTTCTCATGGCTCTATCTGCAGAGTCATTTCTTATGGCTCTATCTGCAGAGTCATTCCTTATGGCTCTATCTGCAGAGTCATTCCTATGGCTCTATCTGCAGAGTCATTTCTCATGGCTCTATCTGCAGAGTCATTCTTATGGCTCTATCTGCAGAGTCATTTCTCATGGCTCTATCTGCAGAGTCATTTCTCATGGCTCTATCTGCAGAGTCATTTCTCATGGCTCTATCTGCAGAGTCATTTCTCATGGCTCTATCTGCAGAGTCATTCCTTATGGCTCTATCTGCAGAGTCATTTCTCATGGCTCTATCTGCAGAGTCATTTCTTATGGCTCTATCTGCAGAGTCATTTCTTATGGCTCTATCTGCAGAGTCATTTCTTATGGCTCTATCTGCAGAGTCATTTCTTATGGCTCTATCTGCAGAGTCATTTCTTATGGCTCTATCTGCAGAGTCATTTCTTATGGCTCTATCTGCAGAGTCATTTCTTATGGCTCTATCTGCAGAGTCATTTCTTATGGCTCTATCTGCAGAGTCATTTCTTATGGCTCTATCTGCAGAGTCATTTCTTATGGCTCAACAACAGCTTAAAAAAAATAATTTCCCTCAAAGAAAAAACCAAACATGCCCTCCTGTTGTCTCAAGAAAAAAAGTGCAACAGGAAACATCCATGTAAACTCGTTTGCTGCTCTGTGATGCTAGTTCAGATACTTGGCGTCTCATCTTGGGTTCATCAATGTTTGGGCTCAGGCTCTGAGCGGAGGAGACCCTCAGGATGGAGTGAAGGTGTGCGTGCAATATACCGGAGGGCCAGATCTAATAGGAATTAGACATTATCCTGCGGGCCGAAATTAAATCCACCAAGGGCCTGATTTGGCCCCCGGGCCTTGAGTTTGACACATGTGCCCTAGGCCTACTACAGCTGTATCCTATTGATTGATTGATTGATTGATTGATGATTGATTGATTGATCAACATGCATCTGTTTGCATCTTATTAATTATTTATCTATATATCATATCCCATTCACTTGTATACAGACTCTTCTTGCACTATTTATATTGTATTTGTGTTTACTTGCACATCTCAAAACATTCTCTTGAACTATTTGATTTGGTGTTATCTGTGTTATGTCCTCTATATATTCATGTTGCCTCAACGTCTGGTGTAGTATTTGTACTTCAGTATGAGTATTAGTACTAGGACTTACGTTTTTCATTGACATAATCTGCACTGTAGCTGCTGAGCAGGGATGTACACACACACACACACACACACACACACACACACACACACACACACACACACACACACACACACACACACACACACACACACACACACACACACACCACACACACACACACACACAACACACACACACACACACACACACACACACACACACACACACACACACACACACCACACACACACACACACACACAACAAAAAGTGAAATATAGTTGCACATCTCTGACTCACTGAGCAGTTTATCTGAAGACCCTCACACTCACGCTATTGTTTAATACTCTACAGAATAACCAGCTGACACAGAGACAACCGGCCTTCTTTAGTATTCACTACGCACAAGAGCAGACAACAAAGTAGATGATGAAGTTACTGTTTGAGGACATTTCAGGCTCAAAGATCCTTTTCCATGGACTTGTTGTTTTGGTCTGTTTTGCTCCATGTTTTCTTTCACTCTGATGGAGAGAAAACTTCCAGAAACACATCAATGGTGTTCGTGTTCCTGCGTGTCTGAGTTCATCTATAGATTTAAAGCTATCTGCATTTAAACATAACATTTCAGGGGAAATACTGACCTGACGTCAGCAACTCTCTGGGGAAGCTGTGAGGTGATGTGTTTTAGTTTGACCCTTTCCACCTGCGATGCCTCGGTGACTGCGTGCAGATTAGCGCATTTTAATCAGGCGTCGTTAACGCCTACTTTGCATATCAATGTGGCGATCGTGATGACGTCATTAGATACACATTTACCTGTATTCACTTTAAAGGTGGGGTATGTAATTCACTTCAGAAACACTTGTTGTTATATTCCATGGAATGCTCTTAACATCCCGATAGCAATGAATATATTAAATGCTTTGACAATAAATACATAAAACATTTCATCTGTGGAAGCCGTAGAGCTGTAGAAAGCACGACCAATCATCTGAGCCGGCCCGGCTAAAGTAACTGGATGGCCTACCTGCCTGTCAGCCTTCCATCTGTGCACAAATTATCTCGTGCCCTCATTGGTCATGTGCGTGTTCGTGTGTGTTGGAGGAGGGGCTCTGTGAGGAAGTGGCAGATTTGTTCCGGTTGTGTATTTTCAAATTCTAGCCACTCGAGCTGGTTTCTCCAAAATGACCTACCCCACCTTTAAGTGTCTCCCTTAAAGGGGACCTATCATGCAAAATGCACTTTGTGATGTCTTTTATACATACATATGTGTCCCCGGTGTTCCAGGGAACTCACAAAGTGTCAGAAAACACAACCCTCTCTCTTTCCTCCATACCCAAATCTCTAAAAACGGGGCTGCAACGGATTTGATACGGGTGGATTTTTTATTTGCACCTTTTTGACGTAATGTAGGTGCACTCCGCCTGATTGGTCAACTCTCCACCAATCAGGGGAATGAGAGGTTGGGCCATGTTGACTCTCCGCTCGTAATCACAGCAAGCATGATAACATGACGCTCGTGCCGGGGCCGTGTCACGCCCCCCTCTTCCGCATGGGGGCGTGGTCAGCTGAATCAGACCTTGCAAAGACAGAGCTGGAGTGAGGCAAAATGAGGCATGGCTAAAATGCATGATCTGTTTCGTAAAACGTATTAATATACCTTATTATATATATATATATACCATATATTATTTAAATATAGCATGATAGGTCCCCTTTAAGTACATCAGCCTGTATGCCCATGATAAATTACCTTAGCTAAACCTTGAGCTAACTTATCCATTAGCTAGTAGCCTACCTTAGCTAACTATATCTGTTTTTGTCTTTTAGCTAATTAGCTGTAAACTAGAGGCACTGGCAGCTTAGTCATTTGTTCATCTACCTGTCTGTCTGAAGGGACTGTAAGGTGGGAGGTGCTGCTACCTGTCTGTCTGAAGGGACTGTAAGGTGGGAGGTGCTGCTACCTGTCTGTCTGAAGGGACTGTAAGGTGGGAGGTGCTGCTACCTGTCTGTCTGAAGGGACTGTAAGGTGGGAGGTGCTGCTACCTGTCTGTCTGAAGGGACTGTAAGGTGGGAGGTGCTGCTACCTGTCTGTCTGAAGGGACTGTAAGGTGGGAGGTGCTGCTACCTGTCTGTCTGAAGGGACTGTAAGGTGGGAGGTGCTGCTACCTGTCTGTCTGAAGGGACTGTAAGGTGGGAGGTGCTGCTACCTGTCTGTCTGAAGGGACTGTAAGGTGGGAGGTGCTGCTACCTGTCTGTCTGAAGGGACTGTAAGGTGGGAGGTGCTGCTACCTGTCTGTCTGAAGGGACTGTGAGGTGGGAGGTGCTGCTACCTGTCTGTCTGAAGGGACTGTAAGGTGGGAGGTGCTGCTACCTGTCTGTCTGAAGGGACTGTGAGGTGGGAGGTGCTGCTACCTGTCTGTCTGAAGGGACTGTAAGGTGGGAGGTGCTGCTACCTGTCTGTCTGAAGGGACTGAGGTGGGAGGTGCTGCTACCTGTCTGTCTGAAGGGACTGTAAGGTGGGAGGTGCTGCTACCTGTCTGTCTGAAGGGACTGTAAGGTGGGAGGTGCTGCTACCTGTCTGTCTGAAGGGACTGTAAGGTGGGAGGTGCTGCTACCTGTCTGTCTGAAGGGACTGTGAGGTGGGAGGTGCTGCTACCTGTCTGTCTGAAGGGACTGTAAGGTGGGAGGTGCTGCTACCTGTCTGTCTGAAGGGACTGTAAGGTGGGAGGTGCTGCTACCTGTCTGTCTGAAGGGACTGTAAGGTGGGAGGTGCTGCTACCTGTCTGTCTGAAGGGACTGTAAGGTGGGAGGTGCTGCTACCTGTCTGTCTGAAGGGACTGTAGGTGGGAGGTGCTGCTACCTGTCTGTCTGAAGGGACTGTGAGGTGGGAGGTGCTGCTACCTGTCTGTCTGAAGGGACTGTAAGGTGGGAGGTGCTGCTACCTGTCTGTCTGAAGGGACTGTGAGGTGGGAGGTGCTGCTACCTGTCTGTCTGAAGTGACGGAGCTTACACACGGCGGCGTGCGTTGAAGCTTCAACGCTTCTGCCCATTCACTTTCAATGGGGTGACGTCACGCTTCGCCAAACTGCATTGTGGGAGCAAAGCGTAGCTTTTGCTCGCGTTGCTCGCTTCAAAAGTAGAGCAATGTTCTACTTTTGAAGCTTCGACGGAAGCGTCAGCCAATCGAATCATATGCCAGTACAAGCTCTAGCCAATCAAACCGCTGCTTGTGTGTCCGGGGCGGGAGATTCAGATGATTGGTTGTTGGTCTAGCTTCAGACATGCCCGGCGGCAAGCTTCAACGCACTCTGCCGTGTGTAAGCTCCGTGACTGTAAAGTGGGAGGTGCTGCTACCTGTCTGTCTGAAGGGACTGTAAGGTGGGAGGTGCTGCTACCTGTCTGTCTGAAGTGACTGTAAAGTGGGAGGTGCTGCTACCTGTCTGTCTGAAGTGACTGTAAAGTGGAGGTGCTGTACCTGTCTGTCTGAAGTGACTGTAAAGTGGGAGGTGCTGCTACCTGTCTGTCTGAAGGGACTGTAAAGTGGGAGGTGCTGCTACCTGTCTGTCTGAAGTGACTGTAAAGTGGGAGGTGCTGTTACCTGTCTGTCTGAAGTGACTGTAAAGTGGGAGGTGCTGCTACCTGTCTGTCTGAAGTGACTGTAAAGTGGGAGGTGCTGCTACCTGTCTGTCTGAAGGAACTGTAAAGTGGGAAGTGCTGCTACCTGTCTGTCTGAAGGAACTGTAAGGTGGGAGGTGCTGCTACCTGTCTGTCAAGTGCCTGCCGATGACTGTCCGCACCGCTGTGCAGGAGATGTGGAGGAGGGAGGGTAGAGAGAGCATCGGAACTTCACAGTCTAATCTCCCGACCTGATATTTTTATTTTGTTTTCAATCAATATATGTTGGAAAGGGAAACTGTGCGCAAACAGCAGTAGATATATATTCAGTTGTTAACAACAACAAAAAGGGGGAAAAAAGGGCACTTTCTTTGGAGGAAGAAAAAGGGCAGGGGCTCAAGCCCACTTTGATGTCTGTGAGCACATGCTATGATAAAGACTTGAATGTTGAAACTTGAATGAAGTATTGTGGATAATAATAAATATCAGTTACAAATAATTGCAATTAGTGATGTGTTGCTTTAGCAGTCTCTCTTGTTGAAAGCGTCTGCAGGTATTTAGCTCCTCCAGCAGAGCAACAACAGATAGAATAGTGCAAGTAAATGCAATCAAATATAATAGAAGTAGTGCCATAAGAGTCTCTATACAAGTGATAAATCATGTGTAAGTTGCAAACAGGTGAATGTTATGGATCGTCATCTTGTATCATCCTGTAGAATCAGAGAACAGACATACCAGTGTTTCTGCAGAAGTTCCTGCTGATCTTCATTCCTCTCAGACTCTCTCATGTTTCCAGCAGCTGTTCGTCTCGTTTCTCACGCTCTCTATTCCGCCCGGCAACAGCTCTCTCTCTCAGTTCCTCTTCCTCCTCCTCGTGCTCTGAAACCTCACCTGAGAAACAGGTTACACCGTCAGTGCTGAGACGTGATCTTTATGTATTCATTATATTATATTATGATGTCATCAGAGCGAGCACAGGATGAATGAGGAAACAAGTGGTTAGACTCCAGCTCAGAGGGAAACTACTTCTTACTGACAGCTTTTAACAAATTACATTAATTTCAACACATCCTTTATTTCGATTAAAGGGGACCTATCATGCAAAATGCACTTTCTGATGTCTTTTCTACATCAATGTGTCCCCGGTGTGTCCCCGGTGTGTCCCCGGTGCGTCGGGGAACTCACGCAGCGTCAGGAAATAAAACCCTCTCTCTTTTCCTCCGTACCCAAATCTTTTAAAAACGGGGGCAACGAGCGGATACAGATTTACTGCCGCTATGACGTCAAATCGGCGGCTGACCACAGAGAGTTGCTATCAGAAACAATGCCTGACGTGTTTTGACGTGATCTCGTCTTTGTTTACATTAGCAAGCCTCGCTAACACTCAGAGCTAACCTGTACTGGAGAGCATGTGTTTAAAAAGCAGGAAATAAAAAAAGGAACTCACCTTGTGATAAACCCGCAAGAGAAAAAGCATTTGAGCTCCATGCTGTTTCAGAAATAATCCTTGATGTGGTTTAATTCAATTCAATTCAATTCAAGTTTATTTATATAGCCCAATATCACAAACCATATTTGTCTGCTTCACAAATCAACAAACACAATTGGCAATGTAAAACAATGTAAAAACAACAAACGTATTTTACAAGATCAATGTGAAAATACCAATTTAAAAAGGAACATAACACAATGACACAAATACAGTTAGAGTACAATAATCAAAATTCCATCAAACGAAGGGTCCATGAGGATGTATAAAGGGGGTTTAAAACCAGTCTTAACTGTACGCTGTACCAAAGAGGAAAGTCTTTAACCTACTCTTAAATGTGTGGACACTGTCTGCCTCCCTAATCGTCACTGGAAGTTGATTCAGAGGAACGGGGCTTGGTAGCTGAAAGCTCTAGCACCTGATCTTTTTTTGTGGACTCTGGAACCACCAACAGACCTAGAACAGGATGGCGTTTTATCACAGCAGAATTTAACTTTATCTCCGGTAGAATTCTGAGCAGGCATTAGCTCCGCCTCCTCTTTTTTTCTTTTTAAGCTAAGGACCCAAAATCAGCGTTTCTCTAACAGCTGGAATAGAGGGGTATGAGGGATTTCTAAAATGCATGATATTTTTGAGCAAAACACATCATAGACATGTTTTTTATATATTTGTATCTGAGACCCTAACCCATGCTATTGCCTCAAAATAGCACGACAGGAGACCTTTAAAGTGAATGGAAGCTTTCTGAAGGTCTAATTCTCTCTCTCTCTCTCTCTCTCTCTCTCTCTCTCTCTCTCTCTCTCTCTCTCTCTCTCCCTCCCAGTGTGTCAGGGAACCAGTAACCAGCTGACCTTACTGGGAACCCCTCAGAACCACTATGAGAACCTGGTGAAGATGTACTCAAACTGCTCTGTGGTTCTGGAGAACCTGGAGGTGACGTACACCCTGCAGAACCACGACCTCAGCTTCCTGCAGGTATTATACATTATATTATATTACATTTTCTTTACTGAGCTCCATACCCAAAATCACACATTCAAGTTAAGAGGCTTTTAAAAACCTTAAAACATGTCAGAAATACAAAATTCAAGCCTTTGATTTTCCTCCCTTTTGATTGTCAACACGTTCAGTGATTGATTTCAGTTATTTCTTAACATCTGCACATCATTTAAGACGTTTAAACACACGGGGAATCAGAGGTCCTGCAGCTGTGACCCTCCTCTCAACATCGTGTTTATCTTCCGGAGGTTTGTGAGAGTCAGAGTGTCCTCGAATGCAACACGGAGAGAGTCTAAAAGAAGCTCCCAGAGAACATCTGCAGCTCCACAGGAGGGAAAAAGTCAATAATGGACAAAATGTAACCCGTCCCCCGCACCGTGACTCAAACAGCTGGAGGAAGACCTTACTCTAAGAGAAAGGGTCTAAAGACAGGACCTGTAGGGACATATCAGCCTCTGGAGGAAAATGAAACACACTTCTTTGGTGGCGTTTCTTTCCTTAATCATCTTTTTGTCCCTCTCCTGCTGATGCTCTGTTGTGATTGGTCAACCAGCTTAGAGATGTCCCGCCCCTTAGCCTACAATGTGTTAGAGCGATAGCCAATGGGAGTGTTGCATAGTGATATCACCACCTGTAGTACATGAAACTAACTGAAGGTGTGTGTGTACTGATGTGTGTCCGCTCTCCTCAGTCGATACAGGAAGTGAGCGGGTACGTCCTGATCGCCATGAACGAGCCGTCCGTGGTGCATTTAGGGAACCTTCGTTTAATCCGAGGCCAGACGCTCTACGAGGAACAATACGCTCTGTTAGTGATGTCCAACTACAACAGAAACATGACCTCTGTGACCCTGAACTACACCAGTGGAGTCAGAGAGGTTCAACTCAGCAGCCTGTCAGGTACACACACACAACACACACACACACACACACACACACACACACACACACACACACACACACACACACACACACACACACACACACACACACACACACACACACACACACACACATACACACAAACACACACACACACACACACATAAACACACACACACAAACACACACACATATACACACACACACACAAACACACACACACACAAACACACACACACATATACACACACACACACACACTCTCATACACTCACACACACACACACCCTCTCACACACACTCTCACACACACACACACACACACACACACTCACACACACACACACACACACACACACACACACAAACACACAGAGACACAGAGAGACACACACACAGACACAGAGAGACACACACACACACACACACACATACACACACACACACACACAGAGACACACACACAAACACACACACACACACACACACACATATACACACACACACTCTCAAACACACTCACTCACACACACACACACACACACTCTCACACACACTCTATCACACACACACTCACACACACACACACACACACACACACACACACACACACACACACACACACACAGAGACACAGAGAGACACACACACAGACACAGAGAGACACACACACACACACACACACACACACACACACACACACACACACACACACACACACACACACACACAGAGAGAGGGACACAGAGAGCACACACACACACACACACACACACACACACACACACACACACACACACACACACACACACACACACACACACACGTCCTGTCTTATTAAACTTAATTAAAGGCCATATAATTATGTTAAAAATACACAGAGCGGTGGTGAGTTCAAGGGCCGTAGAATAAAGGAGCTGCGGGGCGTTTAAACGGTGAATAGTTCATGTTCCCTCAGAGTTTTGAGCTCCTGGGGATAAATCCAGTTTAATTAACCTCTCGTTAGTTCTGCCTCACCTCTCTTTACGAGGGGGAGGTTTGTTTCGCTCACTGTTTGGCATTGAGCCGGGTGGAGTTTAAACAGTTTATAAACCTTCAGTCAACACCTAATTGTCCTCGAAGTAGACGCACCCCTCCAGGAATTAGATGGTGACGCAGATCCAGAGTATTAACTGGATTAAATCAGATCTGTGGGCGTTGGGTGTGTTTCTGTTTCTCCTTTATTTATTTCATAACACTCAGAAAGGATCAGTCCACTTCTGAATAGTTAGCAAGATGCAGACAGATGAATGTTGATGGATGCTCTTCACAGAGTTCAGGGCTGCAGTCCAATAGTTAGTTTCTCTCAGGAACCTTCCTAACGGAGTGAATGACCCGGAAGTCCCTCAGTGGCAGCCATGATAAGAGCCGTTCCAATTCTCTAGATGAAAGGAAAGGAGGTTTCAAACTTCCTTTATAACCTCCTTTAGCTTAGGAACCACTGGACCTCCCTTTAGGAAAGGAGAGGAGAAAGTGCTGACCCACAATGCCTTGCGGCCGCAGCATTTAGGGCGAGGGGATATTCGGCCGTTCACGGAAACAACCGATTATGACGGAGAAATGATATCATGAAAGTTACGGTGCTTATTAACCTTTTTAAAACGTAAATGGTAAGTTGCCAAAGTGCTTTGTTTTGAACGATCATCAGTATTATAATCAAAAAGAGAAATATGAACGTTAGTTTTTACTGAAATGATCAAATAAAGTCAACATCTCTCAGTCTTTACTGAGCTGTGGGGTTTGTTCAACTTTTAAAAGATGTCTGAATGGTGATACACACAGTGATAGATGTTAAGGACTAACGGTATAATCAATACATTTGTGTTTATTTTAAGATCTTTTCATACGATCATACGTATTGGGATCATCTGTATTAATGTGGACCGGAGGGAGAGGGAGACGAGCATAAGTTTCACTTTCCTTTTTTATTTCAATTCCATCTTTGGTCCTGAAGAATCTGTTTCTCTGTTGTCCACGTTCATAAAGCCTAAAGCAACAGCACCAGAGCACGGAGCAGAGTCTCTAGATGAGTTTACAGGAGTCCCTCGTTCTTATTATGCATCCATGTTGTAGTCCGCTGTATAGAGAACTGTAGTTTCCATAGTTTCCCCACAGCAGCAGACGCACATTCATGACATCATAAATACGTGGGATAGTGAAAGTGCAGTCGATTCTCTAAAGTACCGCAGTCTCTTCTCCTAAGTCCTTTTGAATTCTCCCATCCACTATCCCTTAACCCTGTGACGTTTCACACAGAGGTCAAGGGATAGACGATAGGGATAGACGATAGGGATAGACGAGAGGGATAGACGACAGGGATAGACGAGAGGGATAGGGATAGACGACAGGGATAGACGAGAGGGATAGACGACAGGGATAGACGAGAGGGATAGACGACAGGGATAGACGAGAGGGATAGACAATACGACAGGGATAGACGAGAGGGATAGACGATAGGGATAGACGATAGGGATAGACGACAGGGATAGACGAAAGGGATAGACGACAGGCATAGACGACAGGGATAGACGAGAGGGATAGACGAGAGGGATAGACGAGAGGGATAGACGAGAGGGATAGACGACAGGGATAGACGAGAGGGATAGACGAGAGGGATAGACGAGAGGGATAGACGACAGGGATAGACGACAGGGATAGACGAGAGGGATAGACGACAGGGATAGACGAGAGGGATAGACGACAGGGATAGACGAGAGGGATAGACAATACGACAGGCATAGACGACAGGGATAGACGAGAGGGATAGACGATAGGCATAGACGACAGGGATAGACGAGAGGGATAGACGAGAGGGATAGACGATAGGCATAGACGACAGGGATAGACGACAGGGATAGACGAGAGGGATAGACGAGAGGGATAGACGAGAGGGATATACGATAGGGATAGACGATAGGGATAGACGATAGATAGGGATAGACGATAGGCTAGACGATAGATAGGGATAGACGACAGGGATAGACGAGAGGGATAGACGACAGGGATAGACGACAGGGATAGACGAGAGGGATAGACGACAGGGATAGACGATAGGGATAGACGATAGGGATAGACGAGAGGGATAGACGAGAGGGATAGACGACAGGGATAGACGATAGGGATAGACGATAGGGATAGACGACAGGGATAAGACGATAGGGATAGACGATAGGGATAGACGACAGGGATAAGACGATAGGGATAGACGATAGGGATAGACGACAGGGATAAGACGATAGGGATAGACGATAGGGATAGACGATAGGGATAGACGATAGGGATAGACGATAGGGATAGACGACAGGGATAGACGATAGGGATAGACGAGAGGGATAGACGAGAGGGATAGACGACAGGGATAAGACGATAGGGATAGACGATAGGGATAGACGATAGGGATAGACGATAGGGATAGACGATAGGGATAGACGAAAGGGATAGACGATAGGGATAGACGACAGGGATAAGACGATAGGGATAGACGATAGGGATAGACGAAAGGGATAGACGATAGGGATAGACGACAGGGATAAGACGATAGGGATAGACGATAGGGATAGACGAGAGGGATAGACGATAGGGATAGACGATAGGGATAGACGATAGGGATAGACGATAGGGATATACGATAGATAGGGATAGACGATAGGAATAGACGATAGGGATAGACGAGAGGGATAGACGACAGGGATAGACGACAGAGTTAGACGAGAGGGATAGACGACAGGGATAGACGACAGGGATAGACGATAGGGATAGACGATAGGGATAGACGATAGGGATAGACGATAGGGATAGACGATAGGGATAGACGATAGGGATAGACGATAGGGATAGACGATAGGGATAGACGAAAGGGATAGACGAAAGGGATAAGACGATAGGGATAGACGATAGGGATAGACGAGAGGGATAGACGATAGGGATAGACGACAGGGATAAGACGATAGGGATAGACGATAGGGATAGACGATAGGGATAGACGATAGGAATAGACGATAGGGATAGACGAGAGGGATAGACGACAGGGATAGACGACAGAGTTAGACGACAGGGATAGACGACAGGGATAGACGACAGGGATAGACGATAGGGATAGACGATAGGGATAGACGATAGGGATAGACGATAGGGATAGACGAAAGGGATAGACGATAGGGATAGACGACAGGGATAAGACGATAGGGATAGACGATAGGGATAGACGAGAGGGATAGACGATAGGGATAGACGACAGGGATAAGACGATAGGGATAGACGATAGGGATAGACGATAGGGATAGACGATAGGGATATACGATAGATAGGGATAGACGATAGGAATAGACGATAGGGATAGACGAGAGGGATAGACGACAGAGTTAGACGAGAGGGATAGACGACAGGGATAGACGACAGGGATAGACGACAGAGATAGACGACAGGATAGACGATACGATAGGGATAGACAATAGGGATAGACGATAGGGATAGACGATAGGGATAGACGTTAGGGATAGACGAGAAGGATAGACGAGAGGGATAGACGATAGGGATAGACGATAGGGATATACGATAGATAGGGATAGACGATAGGAATAGACGATAGGGATAGACGATAGGGATAGACGAGAGGGATAGACGATAGGGATATACGATAGATAGGGATAGACGATAGGAATAGACGATAGGGATAGACGATAGGGATAGACGAGAGGGACAGACGAGAGGGATAGACGATAGGGATAGACGTTAGGGATAGACGAGAGGGATAGACGATAGGGATAGACGATAGGGATAGACGTTAGGGATAGACGAGAGGATAGACGATAGGGATAGACGATAGGGATATACGATAGGGATAGACGAGAGGGACAGACGAGAGGGACAGACGATAGGGATAGACGTTAGGGATAGACGATAGGGATAGACGAGAGGGATAGACGAGAGGGATAGACGAGAGGGATAGACGTAGGGATAGACGAGAGGGATAGACGAGAGGGATAGACGATAGGGATAGACGAGAGGGACAGACGAGAGGGATAGACGATAGGGATAGACGATAGGGATAGACGTTAGGGATAGACGAGAGGGATAGACGATAGGGATAGACGATAGGGATAGACGAGAGGGATAGACGAGAGGGATAGACGATAGGGATAGACGAGAGGGATAGACGATAGGGATAGACGTTAGGGATAGACGAGAGGGATAGACGAGAGGGATAGACGAGAGGGATAGACGACAGGGATAGACGACAGGGATAGACGATAGGGATAGACGAGAGGGATAGACGAGAGGGATAGACGAGAGGATAGACGTTAGGGATAGACGAGAGGGATAGACGAGAGGGATAGACGACAGGGATAGACGATAGGGATATACGATAGATAGGGATAGACGATAGGAATAGACGATAGGGATAGACGATAGGGATAGACGATAGGGATATACGATAGATAGGGATAGACGATAGGAATAGACGATAGGGATAGACGATAGGGATAGACGATAGGGATAGACGAGAGGGACAGACGAGAGGGATAGACGATAGGGATAGACGTTAGGGATAGACGAGAGGGATAGACGAGAGGGATAGACGAGAGGGATAGACGATAGGGATAGACGATAGGGATAGACGATAGATAGGGATAGACGATAGGGATAGACGATAGATAGGGATAGACGATAGGAATAGACGATAGGGATAGACGATAGGGATAGACGATAGGGATAGACGATAGGGATAGACGATAGGGATAGACGATAGATAGGGATAGACGATAGGGATAGACGAGAGGGATAGACGATAGGGATAGACGATAGGGATAGACGATAGGGATAGACGATAGATAGGGATAGACGATAGGGATAGACGATAGATAGGATAGACGATAGGGATAGAGGAGAGGGATATACGATAGATAGGGATAGACGATAGGGATAGACGATAGGGATAGACGATAGGGATAGACGATAGGGATAGACGATAGATAGGGATAGACGATAGGGACAGACGAGAGGGATAGACGATAGGGATAGACGATAGGGATAGACGATAGGGATAGACGATAGATAGGGATAGACGATAGGGATAGACGATAGATAGGGATAGACGATAGGGATAGAGGAGAGGGATATACGATAGATAGGGATAGACGATAGGGATAGACGATAGGGATAGACGATAGGGATAGACGATAGGATAGACGATAGATAGGGATAGACGATAGATAGGGATAGACGATAGATAGGGATAGACGATAGGGTAAGACGAGAGGGATATACGATAGATAGGGATAGACGATAGGAATAGATGATAGGGATAGACGATAGGGATAGACGATATATAGGGATAGACGATAGGGATAGACGATAGATAGGGATAGACGATAGGGATAGACGATAGATAGGAATAGACGATAGGGATAGACGATAGGGATAGACGATAGGGATAGACGATAGGGATAGACGATAGATAGGGATAGACGATAGGGATAGACGATAGGGATAGACGATAGATAGGGATAGACGATAGGGATAGACGATAGGGATAGACGATATATAGGGATAGACGATAGGGATAGACGAGAGGGATAGACGATAGGGATAGACGATAGATAGGGATAGACGATAGGGATAGACGATAGGAGCAGATTTTTGGACTATTCGACCACAACCCAGGTGTTTAACAGTCTTATGTCTTTGGAATAAAACTGGAAAAATGTTTTAAATCCTCTTTTCGTTGCAGAGATCCTGAGAGGGGGGTGAAGATGACCCACAACCCCCTGCTGTGCAACACGGAGACGATCCAATGGGGAGACATCTTGGATCACAGAAATCCCAGCATGCAGTTCAAGAACGACAGCTTCCCAAAAACATGTATGTAGAGTTAGATTTACTCTTTTAGGATTTAGCAGAAAAATTGAGGAAAAAGTCGTTGAGTTTTGAGTAAAAATTTAGCTAATTTGTATCTATTTTAGAGAGGAATTAAGAGGTTTCCTTTCCACGTTTAAAGGGTTCTGATATATGATATAATAATATAAATCATGGCAGTATAACGAGAAAACTGTGTGTGTGTGTGTGTGTGTGTGTGTGTGTGTGTGTGTGTGTGTGTGTGTGTGTGTGTGTGTGTGTGTGTGTGTGTGTGTGTTGTTGTGTGTGTGTGTGTGTGTGTGTGTGTGTGTGTGTGTGTGTGTGTGTGTGTTCAGGTGAGAGGTGTGACCCAGTGTGTAACGGATCGTGTTGGGCAGCCGGACCGGAACACTGTCAGAAATGTAAACATCATTTATTCTCATTAGTTTTAAGATGAACTGATAATGTGAGCCTGTAAACAGATAAACAAAACATTGTGTTTGTGTGTGTGTGTGTGTGTGTGTGTGTGTGTGTGTGTGTGTGTGTGTGTGTGTGTGTGTGTGTGTGTGTGTGTGTGTGTGTTGTGTGTAGTGACAAGCTCCAGTGTGCAGATCAGTGCAGCAGAAGATGTCGAGGACCCAAACCTTCAGATTGCTGCAACCAGCACTGTGCTGCAGGATGCACGGGACCCACCAACACACACTGCCTGGTACACTGAGAGTGTGTGTGTGTGTGTGTGTGTGGACCTTCCTTTTAATGTATAGACATGTACAAGAACAGAATATGAAATTAAATAATGTTCATTAAGACAGAATTAAAGACTGCTTATTGTGGTGATAACTAGATGAATAAGTAGATTGTTTCACACAGAGGTTAAGGATTAGTGGATATGAAGAGACGATAGGATCTGATTTTGTGTCTCTTCTCCTCTTTCCTCTTCAGGCGTGCACAGATTTCAGCGATGAGGGCACCTGTAAAGATATCTGTCCTCCTCTGAAACTTTACAACCCAAAGACTCACCAGCTGGTCAACAACCCCAACGCCAAGTTCACCTTCGGAGCCTCCTGCGTCAAGGCCTGCCCGCGTAAATACTCTCTAATATACACAAATGTACACATATATACCATAATAATCACCTTGTTCTGCAGCCTGAAGACTTTCTGTAGATGCAGGGGAAGACTTTGGGACATTTACATTTCACTGTTTTTAACACATTTAAGTGCGTTTCCAGGTGATATTCTGCATATTTAAAATGGTATAAATATAATATATATATATATAGTGTGACTTTCACTTGCAAACACTGTTTATTATACACAAATATACC
>JAAKFY010000162.1:693781-701281 GCA_011823955.1 Dissostichus mawsoni
AGTGAGTTTAGTCACACACACATTTACAGGGTTTTCAATCCCATCTTTACAAGAAAAACTGTATTTTATTGTGTATTTTCTAGGATTTATGTGACAAACGTACTAGTAAAGAAACCTGAATATTATATGAGGGAAGAGGAATTTAAAAAACTGATTTAAAATAGTAAATTATAGATTAAAAAATCACAAATTCACTGGAAGAAATCCTGAATATTCTGTTGGATTTAAGTCACAAATGTACCCAAAAAGAAAGGAACATAGATTTAGACTCAGATTTAAGGTGAAAATCTGAATATTCTCTGAGTTTTAAATCCCATATTTACAAGAAAACACTGTATTTTTACCAGAATATTTTCAGAGGGAAGAGGAATTAAATATTGTCAAAAACCGGATTTAAAATAGTAAAATATAGAGAAAAAAATCATACATTTACTGGAAGAAATCCTGAATATTCTCAGAGATTTAATCGAAACATTTAGATTTAGAGGCAGATCTCCTGCAGGGGTTTGATAGATGCTCTGTGGTATTAAACTAAGGGGTTTGATAGATGCTCTCTGGTCCAGTATATTAAACTAAGGGGTTTGATAGATGCTCTCTGGTCCAGTATATTAAACTAAGGGTTTGATAGATGCTCTCTGGTCCAGTATATTAAACTAAGGGGTTTGATAGATGCTCTCTGGTCCAGTATATTAAACTAAGGGGTTTGATAGATGCTCTCAGGTCCAGTATATTAAACTAAGGGGTTTGATAGATGCTCTCTGGTATATTAAACTAAGGGGTTTGATAGATGCTTCAGGTCCAGTATATTAAACTAAGGGGTTTGATAGATGCTCTCTGGTCCAGTATATTAAACTAAGGGTGTTTGATAGATGCTCTCTGGTCCAGTATATTAAACTAAGGGGTTTGATAGATGCTCTCTGGTCCAGTATATTAAACTAAGGGGTTTGATAGATGCTCTCTGGTCCAGTATTAAACTAAGGGGTTTGATAGATGCTCTCTGGTCCAGTATATTAAACTAAGGGGTTTGATAGATGCTCTCTGGTCCAGTATATTAAACTAAGGGTTTGATAGGTGCTCTCTGGTCCAGTATATTAAACTAAGGGGTTTGATAGATGCTCTCTGGTCCAGTATATTAAACTAAGGGGTTTGATAGATGCTCTCTGGTCCAGTATATTAAACTAAGGGTTTGATAGATGCTCTCTGGTCCAGTATATTAAACTAAGGGGTTTGATAGATGCTCTCTGGTCCAGTATATTAAACTAAGGGGTTTGATAGATGCTCTCTGGTCCAGTATATTAAACTAAGGGGTTTGATAGATGCTGTCTGGTCCAGTATATAAACTAAGGGTTTGATAGATGCTCTCTGGTCCAGTATATTAAAACTAAGGGGTTTGATAGATGCTCTCAGGTCCAGTATATTAAACTAAGGGGTTTGATAGATGCTCTCTGGTCCAGTATATTAAACTAAGGGGTTTGATAGATGCTCTCAGGTCCAGTATATTAAACTAAGGGGTTTGATAGATGCTCTCTGGTCCAGTATATTAAACTAAGGGGTTCGATAGATGCTCTCAGGTCCAGTATATTAAACTAAGGGGTTCTCCTCAGCTGGTGGAGCCCCTCACTCCCAGCGGTGAAGCTCCTAACCAGGCGCTGCTCCGGATCCTGAAGGAGACAGAGTTCAGAAGATCAGAGTTCTGGGATCAGGAGCCTTCGGACCGTCTAAAGGTGAGGGATCCTTGATTAAAGGTCTCCTATCACGCTATATTTAGGCATATATTATAGGCCTCAGATATATACAAATATATTAAAAAAAAACATGTCTCTTAAAGGTGGGGTAGGTAAGTTTGAGAAACCGGCTGGAGATACACTTGTTGTTATATTCCATGGAATGTTCTCAACATCCCGATAGCAATGAATATCTGAAGAGCTTTGACAACAAATCCATAACAAACATCATCTGTGGAAGCCGTAGTACTGTAACAAGCACGACCATCATCTGAGCCCGATAAAGTAACTGGATGGCCTACCTGCCTGTCAGCCTTCCATCTGTGCACACACTGATCTCGTGCCCTCATTGGTCATGTGTGCGTTCGTGTGTTGGAGGAGGGGCTCTGTGAGGAAGTGGCAGATTTTTTCCGGATGTGTATTTCAGATTCTAGCCACTCGAGCTGGTTTCTCCAAAATGACCCCACCTTTAAGTGTTTTGCTCAAAATACCAACACAGATGATGCATACTAAAGATCTGATTCTTCTACTCTTTAGGTAACTTTAACCCTTTAACTGCCAGACCAAGAAAAAAGCTATGGAAAAATTATTTGTTTGCATTTTCAAATGGGCCTCTACCAACTGTCGAGCTGGCCTTTTATGGTAAAGTGCATTCTCAACAATCATCACACAGTACAGTATTTGTACGCATCAAACTCAAAAAAACACAAACTGAAATACATTTGTTCTTTTATGGAAAATGAGCGATATATACAACCAGATATATTCATAAAAGATAATAAATTATAATTGTAAAAAAAAAAAACGTAAAAAAGTAATGTAAAGTGTTTTTCATAATAAAGAAAAGACTTGCTCATCTCACTGTAGATGCTGAATTGGCCTAACAGGAAACCACTGGCCTAACAGCAGATGTCTATATCCTGTGTTGGCCTAACTTGCTCATCTGTGTGCAACTTTGGGCTGAATGCCATGCATGAAAGCTGCTATAAAATTATACTCTTTCACTCTGAGACTCATAAGGCAGTCCTAGATGTAGTAATATTACCATGAATCTAGATATTTATTTACCATATTTTATTGGAAAACATCTCTGAAACTCTGAAAAAGTCATGTTGCTAGTTTACCATAAAAAGCCAATTCGACCGGTTGGTTGAGCATATTTTCAAAAATTAATTACATCCTTGTTAAAACTTTTTTTGTGCATCAAGTTATCTAAATATGTTCAGTCAGTGCTCTGACACTAAAACATGTCCAAAAGGAAATGGTTACTTTCCAAGAGTTCACCAAAAGAGTGATTTCTTCAGCAGTGATTTTTAGCTTGCCAACTTCCTCAGTGGAAGCTACTGAAGGGCTTTCTGTTCGAACCACAGTGACATCTAGAGGTTGTTTTGTGCATAACACGTCAACCAGAAGGCAGAGCTGGCTGAATCAGATGGAGTTACACTTCTTTCTTTCTTTCAACAAGATATCAAAGACACAAAATGTGCTCTACCAAATGGTGGCGCTGGCAGTTAAAGGACTCACAAAGTGCATTTTGCTGATAGGAGACCTTTAATATATATGATACCTCGGGGGGCATGAACGTGTGTTTTCTCTATCGCTCACCCTCTGTCTCAAATCAGGGTCTCTCTCACCCTCTGTCTCACCCTCTGTCTCACCCTCTGTCTCACATCAGGGTCTGTCTCACCCTCTGTCTCACCCTCTGTCTCACCCTCTGTCTCACATCAGAGTCTCTCTCACCCTCTGTCTCACACCTCTGTCTCACATCAGAGTCTCTCTCACCCTCTGTCTCACCCTCTGTCTCACCCTTGTCTCACCTCTGTCTCACATCAGAGTCTCTCACCCTCTGTCTCACCCTCTCTCTCACCCTCTGTCTCACCCTCTGTCTCACATCAGAGTCTCCTCACCCTCTGTCTCACCCTCTGTCTCACCCTCTGTCTCACATCAGGGTCTGTCTCACCCTCTGTCTCACCCTCTGTCTCACCCTCTGTCTCACCCTCTGTCTCATCAGAGTCTCTCTCACCCTCTGTCTCACCCTCTGTCTCACATCAGAGTCTCTCTCACCCTCTGTCTCACCCTCTGTCTCACCCTCTGTCTCACCCTGCTGTCCACATCAGAGTCTCTCTCACCCTCTGTCTCACCCTCTCTCTCACCTCTGTCTCACCCTCTGTCTCACATCAGAGTCTCTCTCACCCTCTGTCTCACCCTCTGTCTCACCCTCTGTCTCACATCAGGGTCTGTCTCACCCTCTGTCTCACCCTCTGTCTCACCCTCTGTCTCACCCTCTGTCTCACATCAGAGTCTCTCTCACCCTCTGTCTCACCTCTGTCTCATCAGAGTCTCTATCACCCTCTGTCTCACCCTCTCTCTCACCCTCTGTCTCACATCAGGGTCTCTATCACCCTCTCTCTCACCCTCTGTCTCAGCCTCTGTCTTACCCTCTGTCTCACATCAGGGTCTCTCTCACCCTCTCTCTCACTCTCTGTCTCACATCAGGGTCTCTCTCACCCTCTCTCTCACCCTCTGTATCACCTCTCTCTCACCCTCTCTCTCACCCTCGTCTCACATCAGGGTCTCTCTCACCCTCTCTTTCACCCTCTGTCTCACCCTCTCTCTCACCCTATGTCTCACATCAGGGTCTCTCTCACCCTCTGTCTCACACCAGGGTCTCTGGATCCCTGAAGGAGAGAACGTGAGGATCCCCGTCGCCATTAAGGTTCTGAGAGAGGCAACGTCTCCTAAAGCCAACAAAGACATCCTGGACGTGAGATTTATTCACATTATTTTGTGTCTCTTTCTAATCTTTTGTGTCTCATTGTGTGTCTCTTTGGTGTGTCTCTTTGTGTGTCTCTTTGTGTGTCTCTTTGTGTGTCTCTTTGTGTGTCTCTTTTGTGGTGTCTCTGTGTGTGTCTCTGTGTGTGTCTCTTTGTGTGTCTCTTTGTGTGTCTCTTGTGTGTCTCTGTGGTTGTCTCTGTGTGTGTCTCTTTGTGTGTCTCTTTGTGTGTCTCTTGTGTGTCTCTGTGTGTGTCTCTGTATGTGTCTCTTTGTGTGTCTCTGTGTGTGTCTCTGTATGTGTCTCTTTGTGTGTCTCTTTGTGTCTCTCTTGTGTGTCTCTTGTGTGTCTCTTTGTGTGTCTCATTGTGTGTCTCTTTGTGTGTCTCTTTGTGTGTCTCTGTGTGTGTCTCTGTGTGTGTCTCTGTGTGAGTCTCTTTTGGTGTCTCTTTGTGTGTCTCTTGTGTGTCTCTGTGTGTGTCTCTGTGTGAGAGTCTCTTTGTGTGTCTCTTTGTGTGTCTCTGGGTGTCCATTAGGGAGGCGTATGTGATGGCCAGTGTGTCTCACCCTCACGTCTCTTGTCTCCTGGGATATGTCTCACCTCCTCTTTGTGTGTCCTTTGTCCTTAAGGAGGCGTATGTGATGGCCAGCATGTCTCACCCTCAGTCTCTTGTCTCCTGGCAATGTCTCACCTCCTCTTTGTGTGTCCTTTGTCCTTAAGGAGGCGTATGTGATGACCAGCATGTCTCACCCTCACGTCTCTTGTCTCCTGGGAATCTGTCTCACCTCCTCTTTGTGTGTCCTTTAGGAGGCGTATGTGATGACCAGCATGTCTCACCCTCACGTCTCTCGTCTCCTGGGCATCTGTCTCACCTCCTCTTTGTGTGTCCTTTAGGAGGCGTATGTGATGGCCAGCGTGTCTCACCCTCACGTCTCTCGTCTCCTGGCATCTGTCTCACCTCCTCTTTATGTGTCCTTTAGGAGAGTATGTGATGGCCAGCGTGTCTCACCCTCACGTCTGTCGTCTCCTGGGGATCTGTCTCACCTCCTCAGTGTCTCTTTGTGTGTCCTTTAGGAGGCATATGTGATGGGCCAGCGTGTCTCACCCTCAAGTCTCTCGTCTCCTGGGCATCTGTCTCACCTCCTCAGTGTCTCTTTGTGTGTCCTTTAGGAGGCATATGTGATGGCCAGCGTGTCTCACCCTCAAGTCTCTCGTCTCCTGGGCATCTGTCTCACCTCCTCAGTGTCTCTTTGTGTGTCCTTTAGGAGGCGTATGTGATGGCCAGCGTGTCTCACCCTCACGTCTGTCGTCTCCTGGGGATCTGTCTCACCTCCTCAGTGCAGCTCGTCTACTCAGCTGATGCCCTTCGTGTCTCCTGGACTACGTGCGTCTGCACGGAGAGCAGGTGGGGGGGCAGTGGCTGCTCACCTGGTGCCTGCAGATCGCCAAGGTGAGAGACACCAATATGAGGGGGGGACACAAGGTGAGGGGGGGGACACACACAAGGTGAGAGTCACAACTAATGAAGGTGTGTGTGTGTCGGTAGAGTAGTTGTGAGGTTGTTGTACGTGTCTTTAAAGTCATTTTGTGTATTTTTGTGGTCATTTTGTGTCTTTTTCTGGTTGTTATGCATCCTTTTCTAGTCACTTTGCATTTCTTTGTAGTTTTGTATGTCTCTTTGTCTGTTTTGCATCTCTTCATATTGATTAAGAGCGTCCTATCGGGAAATCAATTACCCTTGTGTATCTCCAGCACTGCGGATACTCATTTAAGATACCTCAGCTGCTGTCTGAGATCCTTCAGAGTTCATTACCTCCAACACAGAGGCAGAGATAATCTGTCCGCTCTGCTTTAGGATCATCAGGGTTAGAAAACGCTGGGAAAATCACAGAGAACAAGGTCAGCCGTCAGAGAGTTCATCAGATGCTTTCATATGTCTAACCCTGTCCACACAAACCTTCCCAACATCAGAGATAAATCTGTAAATATCCAATCATTTCAGAGTCTTTCTAAATCAAACCTGTGTTATGAAGTCTGTAGAGTGAGATTTATAATCCCTGCAGCTCCACAGAAACTCATTATAATGTTATTTTAACACAAATTAAACCCCTAACATGCATTTAGGGGATGAACTACCTGGAGGAGCGTCACCTGGTCCACAGAGACCTGGCAGCGAGGAACGTTCTGGTGAAGAACCCGAACCACGTGAAGATCACTGACTTCGGACTCGCCAAACTGCTGACGGCCGACGAGAAGGAATACCACGCCGATGGAGGAAAGGTAGCGGAGACAACCTTTATACTGCAGTATGTTGGGGAAATGTCTTCCTAGGCCCTTCCTGTGACCCAGTGTGTCCTCACTGAGCACCTTGGGCTGCTCTCAGGGTCTCTGCTCCTGCCTGTTGGGTCAGCTGATAGAGGTTATAGTGATGTATCTTGTTCTGCAGCATGTTCATTCTTCTCTCAGAGCTGAACACAGGGGTCCGGGGAGAGATCTTCAGACACACAGAGCACATGTCTTGTGAATTCTCCGGCCGAAGCTCCAAAAAACCATCATAATAATAATAATACATTGATTTAAGGCGCCTTTCATGACACCAAAGGACACCGTACAATTTGTTAAATATTCTAAGAGGTCAAAGCAACGGAACCTGATAAAAACACAAACATACCATCATGGAGAAGACAGATGATAGGGAGCTCTACAGTGAGTAGGCGGATCTGAACAGGTGGGTTTGGAGGAGGGATTGAATCTGGAGATTGTGATCAGTGTTTCCACCAAAGTTCCTGCTCTCTCATGTCTCTCTGAGTCTCCATTGATCCAGAAGTTTCCATCACACAGTACACCTGTGAAGACACGTTTACTGCACAATAGTGCCTTTATGTGAGGGTTGTGTACACAGAATGACTTCCTATCTGTGTCTCTCTCAGGTTCCTATAAAGTGGATGGCTCTGGAGTCCATCACGCAGTGGAGATACACGCATCAGAGCGACGTCTGGAGCT
>JAAKFY010000162.1:706281-711000 GCA_011823955.1 Dissostichus mawsoni
TAGGTGGGATCACTTAATGTAAGGTTTACATACTGCTGTAAAGTCTGGCTGTTTGACACCAAATGATTACATTTTAGTGTAAAAAGAAACCATTTGTGTTATGTAGGGAAGAGGGTAGGATTTTTAGATTCGACCAAAGGTGAATAATTTTTTATTTAAGAGAAAAAAGTAAAAAAAATCGGAGGAAAAAGTCACAATTCTGAGAATATTTTAAAAATTATGGAAAAAAAGTCAAAATTGTGAGATTTTCACCATAAAGTCAGAAATAAATGCTTCTCAGATTTCTGAATTTAATATCAGAATTTCAAATCATATCACTTTTGGTCACATCTAAAAACAAAATGTCCCTAATCCTCTTCCGTAGCTCCCTTCTTTTAACTGTTAGCTGATATTTTATTCCATGAAATCCTGAAAATGATATCCTTTAGTTTACGTCGGACGTCTCAGCTTTTAAAACCCCTCACAGATCCGTCCTCTCGTCTCCTGAAAAGGCTTTAATCCATTACTTTGTGAGTGTGTGTGTACAGTGTTACTGATGGACTGATACAGTCTGTAATCATAAACGTTATTTAGCGTCCAAACGTTGAGATGTTCCCACAGGAGATTCCCCGTTAGATCCCACCTTCTGTAAAGACTTGAAACACCTTGAGCTAAGCTTTGTTTTCTTTTACATGTGTACTAACTCGTTGTATATAATCTCCCCTTTACTTGATGATTATGAGCCAAAATCTTAATACTCTGCACACTAATTCAAACTGCTTGTTACTGTTTGTCACTGCTGGTGGTGCAAATGTACAGAAGCTGAGGGAGCGGTTAATGATTATACTTCAGGTTCAGGTTTAAATCTCTAATGTGCACATGGTCAAAGATGACTTTAGACTTCTTGTCAAGTGCGTAAACAATAAATGGAAACATATGGTGGCCAACACGTGCAAACACTCTACAACCACCCAAAATATGCAAATACAAAACGCTGCAAGAAGCTCAGGACGTGTTTTGATGTTAAAAGCATTATTTTTGGGGCTTTTTAGCGCATTAGCACCCGTAGAAACACAACACTATGGCCCTGTTTGCCCTAACCCTGACTACTACGACTAAAACATATAATTACGTTAAAACAGAGATATTATTGGGTCGTTCAGCACATTTGGGCATAAAACTACACGTCTAAATGCTAAGGGAAGATGGTCATTACCTGTAAATAATAGTGTGTGATATTAGAGAAGTCCAAATGATCATGAGACCTGATTTAAGATCTTATTTTAGGGTGAAAATGATACAAAAAGTGAGTTAATGTTCAGTTAATGTCGATAATATGAGCCTTAAATATGAGTTATTAACCGCCTCTGCTCTCAGCTTCTTTGAAAGACACTGAGGACTCACGATGAACGTCTGTAAATCTTGTTTTGTGTAGCATTTTGTTGTTAAATGTGAATTTTGATGTAGAATATCGTTGTTGTTTTACAGGGTACGACTTAGACCACCGCTTTGTTGGAAAAACCTTAAAAATGGTTGTTTCTGTTGAATTGTTTGAGGCTGAAATCTCTTCATAATTCATATTATACAAGAAAACCTGGTATTTATTGGTTACATTTGATTATTAAATGTGGTTTTTACAACTTAATACACCATTAGAGTTAACATAGACTGAGCTGCCTCACTTTAAACATTGAATTTATTCACTAATTAATGTAGAATCATAGGAAAAAAGGGGTATCTTGAGCTGTTTTAAACTATATTAGGTTACAAACAAGGCCGGGTTGTGAATATTTATCTTAAAAATGTGTTTACAACTGTTTAAAACATCAAATCAGGAGAATAATTACCTGAAAATAATCACAATTTGTGTAATATTGAACTCTAATGTGCTAATATAAGCTAGAAAAAGTCATTTTAATTTGGTAAAAACCAACTTGTGAATCAGCTAAATACACCAAGATAGCTTGCTATGTTAAGTTTGAGTTAAATAAAGAATTGTAATGCTTTTTACTAAGCGTTTTACTTTATTCAAAGGCCTTTAATTGAGCTGTTTCTACAAAAACAGTTCGCTCACAATGTAAGTCAATGGGAAAAAGTATTTATGAAGCCAGTCGAATTAAATATAGGGGTTCAAAAAGCTCGATTTTCTCCAGTTTTGCACTTTAGGTCGATTGTTTACGTCTGAATGAATTCAAATATTACCCTATCATTATAGTAGTCGTTATTTTGCGGGTAAAAAAGTCAAAAACAACAATAAAAGGCACTAAAAGATCCAGCTGGTTTCTAGCAGTGAGTCCTCAACGCTGATTGGCCAGGCACAGCTACAGAGGCGGGACTTGCTCGTAAAGCGTCTGCTCCGATTGGTGCAGTTGTTCTCGTAGCCTTCTTTCATTGGACACAGGCTTTACTTGAGCCAATAGCTGAGCAGAGGAGGAGAAAGTGGGCGGGGCCAGCGGTGTAAACACTAGCTGCCCGTTAGCTTCATGGTGGCTACGCTAATAAGCTAGTTAACTCTTCCCTTCCTCCTCACGTCCGAACTTTGGACCCCTTTTTCCGGCTTTAAATGGCCGGCATCGCCCTGAAGCTGTCCGCTCCTCTGCGCTTTGTGAAGCTAAGAAGGTGAGGATTATAATTAGCTAAATGACGATGTTGTTTTCTGAGAGTTTGAAGCATTAATGCTAACATCTAGAGGTCAAAGTAATGTATGAAACTTTAGGAAGAGTGAAGCTATTAGTTAGTTAGCTTAGCTTAGTTAGCAATGAGAGAAAGGCATCATAAATGTGTTTTTTAAATTACGATATTTTTGTTATTTTACCTGTTAGCTCCTGTATTATGGCTAAGCTAACAGTGTAGCAACAGTCAGAATGAGTGGTGTGACTGAAGGAGGTAAATCTGGAGCAAAGTTCACAGCTAGCACAGCTAACTGTAGCTGCTTGACTTTAGCTGTCAAAGCTGTACATGCTCAAAAACATGATCCTTTATAACTTAAACTGTTACCCTCTCTCACCTTGGCTCTCCTTGTGAGTTTTAACACTTGTTTAATCTACTATTACTGGCTGCTACTCCATCCATTACTGCAACAAGAATCTGTATGTACATGAGGTCTGGTGAGCCCCACACAGTGAGACATACAACTCATTTGAGATCAAATATACTTTAGGTGGAGGTATGGGAATAATAAGATGTATATCTAGTTGGTAATATCCAGATATGTGCTGTACAACAACATAGACAATGCTACAGCACCCTCTAGTGGTAGCTCCAGCACTAGACAGATCAGTGCATCCTCACATACTTGTACACATGACGTGTAATGAATCATTTCTGAGTGCTGTTCTGTATAGTAAACATGTTCCTGTGTCTCCAGCTTGAGCAGATTCTCCTCCGTTCCCAGCCTGAGGTTCCACACCGCAGGGTCTCCTATGATGGGTGACTTTCACCATATATGCATCATTGTATTCAGTATTACTGATAGTCTAGTGCTCATAATTAACACGTGTGTGTGTGTGCAGGTGCGACGGTGGAGCAGTTTGAGCAGGCGAAGAACAAGATGTCGACGCTGAAAAACGACCCGGGAAACGAAGCCAAGCTGAAAATCTACGCTCTGTTCAAACAGGTGAGAGCTTTATAAAAGATACATATTCTATTAGTATTTAGCTCCTCTCCTGGGACATGTCTCCTCTCCTGGGACATGTCTCCTCTCCTGGGACATGTCTCCTCTCCTGGGACATGTCTCCTCTCCTGGGACATGTCTCCTCTCCTGGGACATGTCTAGAGGACATGTCTCCTCTCCTGGGACATGTCTCCTCTCCTGGGACATGTCTCCTCTCCTGTGACATGTCTCCTCTCCTGGGACATGTCTCCTCTCCTGGGACATGTCTCCTCTCCTGTGACATGTCTCCTCTCCTGGGACATGTCTCCTCTCCTGGGACATGTCTAGAGGGACATGTCTCCTCTCCTGGGACATGTCTCCTCTCCTGTGACATGTCTCCTCTCCTGGGACATGTCTCCTCTCCTGTGACATGTCTCCTCTCCTGGGACATGTCTCCTCTCCTGGGACATGTCTTCATTGTTCTCATACTATCTGTGCTGCAGCACCTCTTTTCACCCTCTGTCTGAAACCAGAGCCCAGTCTGCTCTGATTGGTCAACCAGCTTTAGAGATGTCCCGCCCCTTAGCCTATCACATACAATGTGTTGGAGCGCTAGCCAATAGGAGCGCGAGTGTTCCTCAGTGATGTCAGAAACATGCACGTTTGCTTCTCATGTTAAAGGATTCTCTGTTATTCTCTCAGTGTATTACATTTCTACATTTGGCTCCATATCCCCCCCTACAGGCCTCTCAGGGTCCCTGCAACACTCCCAAACCCGGCATGCTGGATTTTGTCGGCAAGGTGAAATGGGACGCGTGGAATTCTCTGGGCTCCATTTCTCAGGTACGCTATCACCTGTTGTTTTCAATTGAATTCCATAGCTTTATTAGCATGACCATAGTTGCATACAGTATTGCTAACGCTCTGTGAAGTTGCAACATCGATACACAAATACATACAAACTGCTAACATTTGAACATAAGCAAGAACATGTTGTTTTTCTTTAGTTTTTTTAACACAGATTCATTTAATTATCAGTGAAGATCACCGTCAGTTATCACTGTCAGGTGTTTGAAGTACTTCATATATACGGGCTTCTATAGCTTCTAAAGTCTCTGTGTTCAGTTTCCTGCAATTAAAGGAAATAA
>JAAKFY010000163.1:0-20000 GCA_011823955.1 Dissostichus mawsoni
GGTATGATCGCAAGATATTTTCAAACTTTAAAAAAATATTTATTTCCAATTTTGGTCTTTTTTATTTAGTTTTTTGCAACATTTTAAAATGTATTTTGTCGTTTTTTATTTTTTATAAATTAATATAATTGTTCTAATAATGACTTTCTCTGTCCTTCAGGCCACCTTCCACACTCCCTTCAGTCAGCTGGGGCAGAGCGCTGAGGGGTGCTCCTCCTACACCTTCCCCAAGATCATGGGCATCGCCAAGGTACACACACACACACACACACACACACACAACACACACACACACACACACACACACACACACACACACACACACACACACACACACACACACACTGTTGCTTGCACAAAACAAGAGATGGAAAGACGTTCCTTTAGGAAACTATGGCCGGATATTTCCAATTTGTTCTTATCTTTTTGTATAGGTGTATTTCTAAATGCATCATTCCCACTAAATGTTCTTCGACGCACGAAATTCTTTATTCTTATTATTCCACCCGTTATTTTGCTGGTCTCTTCTCCCACATTCCACATCGCAGAAACTCCGTTCAAACATCAAAACGTTCAGCTCGGTCGGGAATCGATGGCTATTACTTTTCTCATTCATAACTTTCATAATTCCAGAGATACATCCCATAATTCATCACATTTTAACATGGAAGTCAATGGAGAAACTCTTCAGACTTGAAAAATCTTCATGCGACTTCAACTGCTAACTGCTCCTTCATGCTTTCACTCAGAAACCTCATTCCAACTTTTAAATGTTACACATCTTTCTGACATTATTCGTGTAACACAACTTCTAAATCTGCTTCGTACTTTCAGAGATATTAAACATTGTTCAGACCTTGGTAAAGAGGCCTTCTTCAGATTTAGAGTGCGTGATGTCACAGCTAGAGTGGAGGACAGATTTCATTTTGCCTTCATATTTTCTTTTAAACCTGCCATAATTCCCAAACCCTACATTCCTGAGACATCATTTTTCATGAGAAACGTAGGAAAACATCTCGTAGCTTGAAAAAAAAATAATAATTAAACAAAATGCCTCTTTAGGGCATGAAGTGCACAAACGTTCAACATGTCTCCATTAAAGCCCATTGTAAGTTCAGCCTCACCTTTCCCCACCACAGCAGCCGCACACCTTTAGTTCATCTGCCAAAAAGGCCACATTGTTAACCCGAAAGTACACAAAAAGCACACTTCAGATGCTCAAGGTCCTTGAGATGCTTCACGCTTTGAAATCTCACCGATTTCTGTTACGGTTCTTCAACAAAACGTTCCCATGTAAGAGCTTTATCTCTCATTCAGAACCATGGAAACCTTTGATCTCTGGACACCTCGTGTCATGGAACACGATGATGTCATACTGTAACTCCAACTGACGCTCAGAGCGCAGACTCCAGATAATGGTTTAACGGTCCTGCCCTCAACAGCTCTACGTCAATTATGGGGTGTCATCATATGCCGTTTCCATGGAAACGCATCCCTCGCCATAAAACGATGTCGCTATAACTCCTATGAAAATTTTCAAAAGTGCTCAAACTTCACATGTGTGCTAACAGTCCAGCCGTGAAGACATCTACGGAACAGTTTTGAGATTTCTTCAAATGCCGTTGCCATGGCAACACAATGCTCGCCATGAAACACGGTTTTCTTCATAACTTCATGAAAATGCTCCAACGGCCCAAAACTTCACAGGTTTGGTAACGATGCAGCCATCAACGCATCTAAGCGTATTATGGGGTGTCATCAAATACAGTTGCCATGGCGACAGATCATTCGCCATCAAGTTAGTTCAGAAGTTTGCAGTTCAAATATTCTGCTGCTTTTCCAAGCCTTTGTACTTTCTTTTCTTCTCTCATCACACATTCAAGCCCCCAGTGTTCATGTATCATTTCAATCTAAATTCTTCACTTTCTTCTCATTACATTTCAGCATAGCAGTTCAGCGTCAGCTTTTCAGCATAAAGCATTCCCACTAGCAGTTTCTTCAGGAATTGCATTCTCTAGTTTTAAGTTGATGTTCTTATATTCATGAGCGATGTCATGCACACACACACATTTCTGTCAGGGGTAATGTCTTATTTTTAGATTTTGATAAGAAGTCTTGTGTTTATCTTGTGACTCTAGTTACCTAACGTAGATAAACATGGTAAACACTGGTAATGAGCTGTAAATAATAACCTGGAATCCACTGGTAATAACCTGTTAAAAGGCTGCTAATAAGATGTTAATCAGCTGGTATTAACCTGTTCATAAAAGCTGGTAAGAGACTTAAATAACTTGCCAATAAGCTGGTAGTTAACTGAAATAATAACCTGTAATAAGATGTAAAAAGGCCAGATTAACATGTTAGTAAGCTGGTAAGAGACTGGAAATAATGAGTCAATAAGCTGGTAGTAAACTGGTAATAACCTGTAAATATGCTGCTTATAAGATGTTAATCAGCTGGTATTAACATTGTAAGAGACTGGTAATAATTAGTGAACTTATTAACGGGTATGAACTGGTATTAAAGTGTTATTAAAGATGTAATGAAGATGTAATGATGTCCCCTGCAGGCCAGTGAGATGCTGCTGTTCAACAGAAGCTCTCAGCGGAGCAGGCGTGTGAGCTCGGACTCGTCTCTGAGGTTTTCCCCGACAGCAGCTTCCAGACGGAGGTTTGGAGCGACTGAAGAAATACGCCCAGCTGCCCCCCAATGTAAACACACACACACACACACCAACACACACACACACACCACAACACACACACACACACATAACACACACACTTACATCAATGTATACATATCCCCACTCACACACACATAGCCCAACACACCAACACACCACACACCAACAACACACACCACCACACACACACACCACACTCACATCAATGTATAAATATCCCCACTCACACACACATAGCCCAACACACCAACACACACACACACCACACACACACACATACACATACACATACACATACACATACACACACACTTACATCAATGTATAAATCCCCACTCACACACACATAGCCCAACACACCAACACACCAACACCACAACACACACACACACACACACACACACACACACTCACATCAATGTATAAATATCCCCCTCACACACACATAGCCTAAGCCTAACACACCAACACCAACACACACACACACACATACCATACACATACACTACACATACACACACACTTACATCAATGTATAAATATCCCCACTCACACACACATAGCCCAACACACCAACACACCAACACACCAACACACCAACACACCAACAACCCCACACACACACACACACACACACACCACACACTCACATCAATGTATAAATATCCCCACTCACACACACATAGCCTAAGCCTAACACACACACACACCACCCACACACACACCACACACACACACACACACACACACACACACACACACACACACACACACACACACACACACCACACACTCTCACAGCATAACATTTTAACTCAAGTTTTTTGCGATTAGTTTTAACCTTTTTTTAAATATGAAATAAATAAATATATATCCCCTCTCCTCTTTAGTCCCTGGCTCTTTCCAAGCAGCTGATTCGCTCGATGGAGAAGCAGCGACTCCACGATGTGAACGACGCTGAGGTGGAGCGTCTGATGGAAAGATGGAGCGACGAGTGTTTCCAGGCCGTCATGAGCTTCTTCCAGAACAAAGCCAACTCTGAGGTGTGTGTGAGAGGATGTCACTTTTTAAAATGGACTTTTTAAACAGTGGTAGGGAGGAAGAGGAGAAGCACCTCTACCTGGACGTACCTTTACCTGTGGAGGATACAGACAGGTGGGATCAATTAGCCTTTTTTGACCTGTTGTGGTCAAATAAAGGGATTTCACGAGCTCTGAATAAACACTAACGTCTGCAGGTCGTAACGCTGTGATTTCTAGTTGTTTAATAAATAATTAATTATCACGTACATGCTGATTTTAATGTCTGTGATGTGTTGCGATGAAGTGCCTTTAAACACTTTTGTAAAGAGGATTAAACTCGCATGATTAAACTTGTGTTTCTTTTTTTTTTATTACGCCCCTTGTAGCACTTTGGGATTACTTTTAGCAATGAAAGGTGCTGTAGAAATCAAATGTATTATTATTATAGCATGTGTCAACAAAAGGAAGCTTTGTTTTTAATGTTGAAATGTAGTTTATTTTACTGTAATATTTCAAGCAAAAAAAAGGGCTTTAATTGGTAATTTCTGCATGTAGTTTCACGGTTACTCCACCAGGGGGAAGCACTCACCTTTACTTAATTCGAACTGACACCTTTTACTCAATTAATTAATTAAAATTTTAATTATTATTGTTATAAAGAGATGAAAATATGTTTACAAATAAAATCAATAAATGCCATTAAGGAGAAGAGGTGGAAAAACTGATATTGGCCAAATCTGTTAAAATGTAATAAATAATAATAAATTAAGAACATTTATTTATTTATTTCTGGGTTTTTTTTTATTTTATTTGAACTTTTACAGAGAATAGTTGTTACTTAATTAATGTATAATAATGTACATAAACAACAGTTATTTTATTTTCAGGGTTAATTGTTAAAAGGTTGATTTAGGCTGTATTTATTTCATTAATTCCAATTATTTTTCTACTTTCTGCGCAATATTTATGTGAAATCTGTAGATACTTAACGATTAAAAATACACAATATATACATGTCATATAATTATAAATGTATAGATGAGTACTTTACAGAGTCTTAAAGCAGGACTTATCTCTCCTTTACCTGCAGTAACGTCTCCGTCTGTCCAACAGGAAGTGAAATAATGAGAGTGATTTTCTCCCTGTCTGTGTTTTCAGAATGATTTCACGTCTGTTGTCCCCCCCCCCCCCCCCCCCCCCCCCCCCAGGATGAGTTTGACCCTTGCAGGTTTGCCGTACTTCCCTCTCATTGCAGGTTTCTCAGAATTTGATGAGCCTCGTTTCTGTCTTCATTTTGAAACATGTCGGATCTGCCGCCGTCCCTCGAGACCCTAACCTCCCCCCCCCCCCCCTCCTGCATCTGGACTGCATTTTACTGCTGCAGGAGAAAAAGAGACAACGCAGCAGGGAGAGAGGGAGAGAGGAAAGAGGGAGAGGGAGAGAGGTTTTAGGAGAGAGGAGAGAGGAAAGAGGGAGAGAGGAAAGAGGAGAGAGGGAGAGAGGAAGAGGGAGAGGAGAGAGGAGAGAGAGAGAGAGGAAAGAGGGGGGAGAGAGGAAAGGAGAGAGGTTTTAGGGAGAGGGGAAGAGGGAGAGAGGAAAGAGGAGAGAGGAAAGAGGGAGAGAGGAGAAAGAGGAGGAGAAGAGGGAGAGAGGAGAGAGAGGAAAGAGGGAGAGAGGAAAGAGGGGAGAGGAAAGGGAGAGAGGTTTTAGGGAGAGGGGAAAGAGGGAGAGGAAAGAGGGAGAGAGGAAAGGGAGAGAGGAAAGAGGGGAGAGAGGAAAGGAGAGAGGTTTTAGGGAGAGGGAAAGAGGGAGAGAGGAAAGAGGGAGAGAGGTTTTAGGGAAAGAGGGAGAGAGGAAAGAGGGAGAGAGGTTTTAGGGAGAGAGGAAAGAGGGAAGAATTCTGCAGGATTTCATGAGAAATTATATAGGATTGAAAAATGATATAAAAAAAATTCTGCAGAAAACTGAGAAATTAAAAACCGTTATATTTACAAGACAATTCTGTGAATCTATGAGAAGATCTGTAGGAAAACTCCTGTTCTGACATCAAAGGTCCCATCACATGCTTCTCTGGTTCTGACCCGTCCCCTTGTGTTCTGAAGCTTCTGCATGTGAACGGTCTGCAGAGTCTCAAACCTCAAAGTGCACCCTGTAGGGAGAAGACTCTGCTGCCCCTGAACGCCTCGTTGGAGATCTCTCTGTTTCCTTGTTTACTTCCTGAGTATGGTGACGTGCCCAAATGGACCAATCCGTGGAGCTCCTCACACACTCAGGCTGAGTCCCGCGGTGTCTCGCTGTCTCGCAGACCCCACGCAGGAACCAGGAAACGACAGCAGTAAGCCAGCTCACACTGTCCGCTCCTCGAGCCTCAAAGGGCGGAGCAGCGAGCCCCCCAACGTCCCCCCAACCGGCACCCAGACCCCACGCAGCATTCTCATCTGTTTGTCATTACTGGTGTCGTTTCCTGGTTGCTAACAAACGCCATTGTAACACATAATCACTGATGTTCTGCTGTAACGGTGGTGGACTCATCAGAACAGAGTGGGCGAGCTGACCAATCAGAGCACAGTGGGCTCACAGGGAGGGGGGGGGGCAGGAGCTCCAACAAGGCATTTAGGACAGAGAGTGAATACACATACTATACAGAGATGCTGTATGAGAAACCATGTGAGTTTGGAACGATGTGAATCTATTCTAGTAGACCTCAACAATGGAACTATGATCAGTAGAAATGGCCATGAGTCATGGGAGCTTTTAAAATTGTGAATTTTGCATAATTGTGTTTTAAAATGTATAATGTTACGAGAAAATGTGCAAGAAATCATCCATTTTAAAATTCTCTAAAACCTATTATTTAAAAATAAAACTTCTATTGAGGTTAAAATCACACAGAATGTTTTACAAGGTAGATTATTATTATTATAATTATTTATTTTTTAAATGGTATAATTTTGTTATTTATTTAAATTCTTATAAAAAAAAGAAAAGTATTATCATTTCTTGCAGTGTACCTCTCTTTTTCTCTATCTCTGCTCTCTCTTCTCTCTCTCCTCTCTCTCTTCTCTCTCGCTCTCTCTCTCCTCTCTCTCCTCTCTTTCTCTGTCTCTCTCTCCTCCCCCTCTCTCCTCTCTATCTCTCTGTCTCTCTCTCCTCTCCCTCTCTCCTCTCTATCTCTCTCTATCTCCCTCTCTCTTCTCTCTCTCTCTCTTCTCTCTCTCCTCTCTCTCCTCTCTCTCTCTCTCTCTCTCGCTCTCCTCTCTCTCTCCTCTCTCTCTCTCAGTGGGGGTCAGTGTAACTGTAGATGGGGAAGTTGGGGTTTGACAGACAGCCAATCACAGCGCGGTATGACGGGCGCTCCTTCAGGGACCAATCATCAATCAGCAGCCGTCACATCTGTCAGAAACATGACGAGGAGGAGGAAAAAGTGATGAAGGGATTCAGCAGAAACGTGAAGAAGGAAAAATAAGTGAGGAAGAGGAGGAAGAAGAGGGGGGGGTTCCCTCCATTAGCAGAAACCTCCATTAGTGTGTGATGGATGAGAGATGAAGAGGTCAGAGGGTCACACCTTCCTCTTCCTCCTCCTCTTCACTCTTTCTGTAAACTCTGACTAACTCCTAGATCTGAATAATTCACTTTTCCTGCAGACGATGTTTTTATATTACAACAATATGGTTAGAACATAGAACAACCTGCAGCAGTAGGTTCCACATGAAACATAGAACACCTGCAGCAAGTGGTTCCACATGAAACATAGAACAACCTGCAGCAAGTAGGTTCCACATGAAACATAGAACAACCTGCAGCAAGTAGGTTCCACATGAAACATAGAACAACCTGCAGCAAGTAGGTTCCACATGAAACATAGAACACCCTGCAGCAAGTAGGTTCCACATGAAACATAGAACAACCTGCAGCAAGTAGGTTCCACATGAAAAAGAACAACCTGCAGCAAGTAGGTTCCACATGAAACAGAACAACCTGCAGCAAGTAGGTTCCACATGAAACATAGAACAACCTGCAGCAAGTAGGTTCCACATGAAACATAGAACAACCTGCAGCAAGTAGGTTCCACATGAAACATAGAACAACCTGCAGCAAGTAGGTTCCACATGAAACAGAACAACCTGCAGCAAGTAGGTTCCACGTGAAACATAGAACAACCTGCAGCAAGTAGGTTCCACATGAAACATAGAACAACCTGCAGCAAGTAGGTTCCACGTGAAACATAGAACAACCTGCAGCAAGTAGGTTCCACGTGAAACATAGAACAACCTGCAGCAAGTAGGTTCCACATGAAACATAGAACAACCTGCAGCAAGTAGGTTCCACATGAAACATAGAACAACCTGCAGCAAGTAGGTTCCACATGAAACATAGAACAACCTGCAGCAAGTAGGTTCCACATGAAACAGAACAACCTGCAGCAAGTAGGTTCCACATGAAACATAGAACAACCTGCAGCAAGTAGGTTCCACATGAAACATAGAACAACCTGCAGCAAGTAGGTTCCACGTGAAACATAGAACAACCTGCAGCAAGTAGGTTCCACGTGAAACATAGAACAACCTGCAGCAAGTAGGTTCCACGTGAAACATAGAACAACTGCAGCAAGAAGGTTCCACGTGAAACATAGAACAACCTGCAGCAAGTAGGTTCCACGTGAAACATAGAACAACCTGCAGCAAGTAGGTTCCACGTGAAACATAGAACAACCTGCAGCAAGTAGGTTCCACGTGAAACATAGAACAACCTGCGGCAAGTAGGTTCACATGAAACATAGAACAACCTGCAGCAAGTAGGTTCCACATGAAACAGAACAAACCTGCAGCAAGTAGGTTCCATGAAACATAGAACAACCTGCAGCAAGTAGGTTCCACGTGAAACATAGAACAACCTGCAGCAAGTAGGTTCCACATGAAACAGAACAACCTGCAGCAAGTAGGTTCCACGTGAAACAGAACAACCTGCGGCAAGTAGGTTCCACACGAAACATAGAACAACCTGCGGCAAGTAGGTTCCACATGAAACATAGAACAACCTGTAGCAAGTAGGTTCCACATGAAACATAGAAACAACCTGCGGCAAGTAGGTTCCACATGAAACATAGAACAACCTGCAGCAAGTAGGTTCCACATGAAACATAGAACAACCTGCAGCAAGTAGGTTCCACATGAAACATAGAACAACCTGCAGCAAGTAGGTTCCACGTGAAACATAGAACAACCTAGCAAGTAGGTTCCACACGAAACATAGAACAACCTGCAGCAAGTAGGTTCCACATGAAACATAGAACAACCTGCAGCAAGTAGGTTCCACGTGAAACATAGAACAACCTGCAGCAAGTAGGTTCCACATGAAAATAGAACAACCTGCAGCAAGTAGGTTCCAACGTGAAACATAGAACAACCTGCAGCAAGTAGGTTCCACGTGAAAGATAGAACAACCTGCAGCAAGTAGGTTCCACGAAACATAGAACAACCTGCAGCAAGTAGGTTCCACACGAAACATAGAACAACTGCAGCAAGTAGGTTCCACACGAAACATAGAACAACCTGCAGCAAGTAGGTTCCACGTGAAACATAGAACAACCTGCAGCAAGTAGGTTCCACATGAAAATAGAACAACCTGCAGCAAGTAGGTTCCACGTGAAACATAGAACAACCTGCAGCAAGTGGTTCCACGTGAAACATAGAACAACCTGCAGCAAGTAGGTTCAACATGAAACATAGAACAACCTGCAGCAAGTAGGTTCCACATGAAACATAGAACAACCTGCAGCAAGTAGGTTCCACATGAACATAGAACAACCTGCAGCAAGTAGGTTCCACGTGAAACATAGAACAACCTGCAGCAAGTAGGTTCCACGTGAAACATAGAACAACCTGCAGCAAGTAGGTTCCACACGAAACATAGAACAACCTGCAGCAAGTAGGTTCCACGTGAAACATAGAACAACCTGCAGCAAGTAGGTTCCACGTGAAACATAGAACAACCTGCAGCAAGTAGGTTCCACGAAACATAGAACAACCTGCAGCAAGTAGGTTCCACGTGAAACATAGAACAACAGAAAACAATACAGGACATCATATTACAGGGCTACATCTACAGAACTATCGACGAACAGGTACCAACAGGTACCAACAGTACCAACAGTACCAACAGTACCAACAGGTACCAACAGTACCAACAGTACCAACAGGTACCAACAGTACCAACAGTACCAACAGTACCAACAGTACCAACAGATACCAACAGTACCAACAGTACCAACAGTACCAACAGTACCAACAGTACCAACAGTACCAAAGAGCATGTCAGCTATCCGAGCTTTAAAAACATGCAGTGGAACCAAATTGCTCAGTTTCCATTCTTGTTGCAGAACGTTCCCAGCAGGAGGATCTGCGCTAGGGCTGCACGAAATTGGAAAAAAACTGACATTGCGATATTTCTTTCCCCTGCGTATATATATATTGCGATATGAAAAAATACAGGAATTGAAGAAAAGACCGCAAACCATCCTTTCTTGAACTTTCATGCTACACAGTTGGTATTTTTTTTACGATATTTAACCGGATGAAGGATTTTAGTCACGGACGTCTGGATCTGAAGTTCTCAGAGCAACAAGCTGAGCTAGCTCGGTTATCCTGCTGTGATCTGATCAAGAATGGTTGTGATTGGTGGTTTGCTGTGCATGCAGAGCCGGCATGTCACTCACTCAAGTACCCCTGACATGAGAGCCGCTCGAGTTTTCCTTTTGTAGCAAGCAGCAAAATAATTGTAACATGACGTGTTTGAGTTCATTTGCCTACTTAATATCACACGTCTTAAAAAAAGAAGAAGAAAAAAAGAAATCGCACGTCCTGCAATGTGAATATCGCGCATGCGCATAACGCGATTATCGTCACAACACGATGTATCGTGCAGCCCTAAGCTGCGCACATAAAAGCTGCGCACATAAAAAGCCTTCGTACCTAAGTCAGTCCTTGGCACATGTAACAAGACCACATCATGTGATCTCAGGCAATAGCTACCTGCAACTCTCTGTGAGATCAGAGAGCAGATGTAAGATGGAGTTTACCCAGCATGGCTTTGTAGATGAACATGAACCAGTGACTGAGCATCCGTACAGTGAGTGAAGGCAGACCTGCCCTGGCATACAGGGCACAGTGATGAGTTAGTGCTTTACAGTTAGTCACACATCTCAGAGCACTGTGATAGGCGGCATCTAACTTGATCAGGTGATGATCAGTGATGATCAGGTGATGATCAGGTGAGGATCAGGTGATGATCAGTGATGATCAGGTGATGATCAGGTGATGATCAGTGCATTCAGATAGACCAGATCCCCATAGGCCAGCACAGGTCAAAAGGTCACATAACTGAGTGATAACTACTGTATATTAAGGTGTGTCTCTGCTATCCAGTATTATTCAAATAAATTTAAGACATATACCAAACATGAAAACATACATAAATAATAAAGAAATAAATATAAAGGAAGAAAATTAAAGGCATATTATAAAAAAAAAGGATTTCATCATTTAAAAAAAACAACTATTCATAGAAAAATATTAATACGTTTATTAAATTATAAAAAAAAGGTGTTTCTGCAACCAGTGAAAACTACTGTCTCTAATATCTCCCTTTCCCCCTCAGAGTTCCCTGTCTTAGTTTCAGGAGTTTCTGACGACCTTCCTGAGGACACGGCTCCTCTGGATCCTCTTCTCAAATCAGATCCACTTTACATTCAGCCGGCCTCGGAGGAGAGCAGAGGAAATGTAAATGTTCCCAGAGATCATCGCGCAGATTGAAGGTGAGTTCAGAGTCTCACCTGTCCTCACATGACATTCAGCAGCCGCCTCAAACCTAATCAGCAGGATTTAATCCAGAGAGGGATCACAGGGGGAAATCAATGCAGGGGCTGTGAGGATTCTTCACATTAATGCAGAGGAGCAGAGGGAGAGTACTTTAATTCAGAAAACCTCCTGCTATCATCCATGCTTCCTATATAGATGAAATAAGATAAGAGATAAGATAGGACTTTATTTATCCAGAAGAAGTTGTTGTGCCAGAGTTACACAAATACAATAAACACAGCAGCATAATAATACAACTGTACACTAACAGGCCTTCTTCCTCCTGTACATAGATCCATGATTCACATAGACTGTTAGTATGTTAGTGTTTTCAACAAGTTGGGCTTTTTTTGTGGTCGCTATGGTGGTTTTTAGGCGCCGACTCTTGGTATTACCAGCTTTGTTTAATGTCTTCATCTTGGTGTCTGGTCGTTGTTATCTTGGTGTCTGGTCGTTGTTATCTTGGTGTCTGGTCGTTGTTATCTTGGTGTCTGTCGTTGTTATCTTGGTGTCTGGTCGTTGTTATCTTGGTGTCTGTTATCTTGGTGTCTGGTCGTTGTTATCTTGGTGTCTGGTCCTTGTTATCTTGGTGTCTGTTATCTTTGTCTGGTCGTTGTTATCTTGGTGTCTGGTCGTTGTTATCTTGGTGTCTGTTCGTTGTTATCTTGGTGTCTGGTCGTTGTTATCTTGGTGTCTGGTCGTTGTTATCTTGGTGTCTGGTCGTTGTTATCTTGGTGTCTGGTCGTTGTTATCTTGGTGTCTGGTCGTTGTTATCTTGGTGTCTGGTCGTTGTTATCTTGGTGTCTGGTCGTTGTATCTTGGTGTCTGGTCGTTGTTATCTTGGTGTCTGGTCGTTGTTATCTTGGTGTCTGGTCGTTGTTATCTTGGTGTCTGGTCGTTGTTATCTTGGTGTCTGTTATCTTGGTGTCTGGTCGTTGTTATCTTGGTGTCTGGTCGTTGTAATCTTGGTGTCTGGTCGTTGTTATCTTGGTGTCTGGTCGTTGTTATCTTGGTGTCTGGTCGTTGTTATCTTGGTGTCTGGTCGTTGTATCTTGGTGTCTGGTCGTTGTTATCTTGGTGTCTGGTCTTGTTATCTGGTGTCTGGTCGTTGTAATCTTGGTGTCTGGTCGTTGTTATCTTGGTGTCTGGTCGTTGTATCTTGGTGTCTGGTCGTTGTTATCTTGGTGTCTGGTCGTTATTATCTTGGTGTCTGGTCGTTGTTATCTTGGTGTCTGGTCGTTGTAATCTTGGTGTCTGGTCGTTGTTATCTTGGTGTCTGCTCGTTGTTATCTTGGTGTCTGGTCGTTGTTATCTTGGTGTCTGTCGTTGTTATCTTGGTGTCTGGTCGTTGTTATCTTGGTGTCTGGTCGTTGTTATCTTGGTGTCTGGTCGTTGTTATCTTGGTGTCTGGTCGTTGTTATCTTGGTGTCTGGTCGTTATTATCTTGGTGTCTGGTCGTTGTTATCTTGGTGTCTGGTCGTTATTCTTGGTGTCTGGTCGTTATTATCTTGGTGTCTGGTCGTTGTTATCTTGGTGTCTGGTCGTTGTTATCTTGGTGTCTGGTCGTTGTTATCTTGGTGTCTGGTCGTTGTATCTTGGTGTCTGGTCGTTATTATCTTGGTGTCTGGTCGTTGTTATCTTGGTGTCTGGTCGTTATTATCTTGGTGTCTGGTCGTTGTTATCTTGGTGTCTGGTCGTTGTTATCTTGGTGTCTGGTCGTTGTTATCTTGGTGTCTGTTCGTTGTTATCTTGGTGTCTGGTCGTTGTTATCTTGGTGTCTGGTCGTTGTTATCTTGGTGTCTGGTCGTTGTTATCTTGGTGTCTGGTCGTTGTTATCTTGGTGTCTGGTCGTTGTTATCTTGGTGTCTGGTCGTTGTTATCTTGGTGTCTGGTCGTTGTTATCTTGGTGTCTGGTCGTTGTTATCTTGGTGTCTGGTCGTTGTTATCTTGGTGTCTGGTCGTTGTTATCTTGGTGTCTGGTCGTTGTTATCTTGGTGTCTGGTCGTTGTTATCTTGGTGTCTGGTCGTTGTTATCTTGGTGTCTGTTATCTTGGTATCTGGTCGTTGTTTGGTCGTTGTTATCTTGGTGTCTGGTCGTTGTTATCTTGGTGTCTGGTCGTTGTTATCTTGGTGTCTGGTCGTTGTTATCTTGGTGTCTGGTCGTTGTTATCTTGGTGTCTGGTCGTTGTTATCTTGGTGTCTGGTCGTTGTTATCTTGGTTTTTGGTCGTTGTTATCTTGGTATAACCATTTTGTCACCATCTTGGTTTTTGGTCGTCGTTATCTTTGTATCATCATCTTAGGTTTTGGTTATCGTTCTCTTGGTTTTTGGTACTAAACATCTTGTATTTTGGTCGTTATTATCTTGGTTTATGGCGGTCGCTATCTTAGTTTCTGGTCGTCACTTTTTATATTTTGGGACATTTTTCGTCTTGGTTTGTTTCGCTGTCACCATCTTGCTGTTTTGACGTGGCCTTCTTGGTTGTGGCCGTTTCTATCTATGTTTTTTTGTCCGTCTCCACCTTTGTATCTTTGGCAGTCTTCATCTTGGTGTTTAGCTGTTGCCATGTTATTAGAGGTCACAATCTGGCCATAATTTCTTAGCTTTTTACCCGTCATCATCTTGCTGTCAAAAGTTTGGTTTTTAACGGAGTCCATCTCGCCAACATCAACTTGGTTTCTGGTCGTCACCATGTTGGTTTTAAGACATTTTTATTTGACCCAACATGTCGTCATAAACCTTCATGAAGTAGAAAAATAACCTAAGAAAGCAAATTCATCCCCAGCACTTTGACATTATGTGAAGTACTTCAGTTTTCCTCATCTGAACCTCCTTTTTCCACTGTTTTCAGGTGTTTCTACCTGTTGGTGAATATCTGCCGGTCGTCTCAGGTCACACGCTCCTCATCGACCCGAAAAAAAGAAACAGAGAAGAAGTAGAAACCCTGATTGAGATTCAGAGGAGAAGCTCGATTCACCCCGACGTGACTCCTCTCTGCAGGCAAGTGTAATGACTCCACACACACACACACACACACACACACACACACACACACACACACACACACACACACACACACACACACACACACACACACACACACACACACACACACACACACACACACACACACACACACACACACTGAGCTGTAAATGCAAACACTCAGAGTTCATTATCCACAGATTAATTTATGAGTTGGAGGATCATTTGAATTGTTTTTGCTGGGACGTCTGAGGACCTCACGCTGAAACTCTGAATGAAAACTTTTACTGCAAGAAAACTCAAAATAAAGTACATCTCATTTCCATATTCATGCTTAACGATGTCATATTTTGGGAGCTACAGTCAGTTTACCTTCAAGCTGAATCTCACTCAGGAAATAAGAAAACTAACGTCATCCAGTGACCTGTTTTTAACTTTCACTGGAATCCCCATCCATGAGAGGACTCTTTAAAGTAGAGACACTACATACTGATATACACCTGAATATCAGCAGGAGAGGACTCTTTAAAGTAGAGACATTACATACTGATATACACCTGAACATCAGCAGGAGAGGACTCTTTAAAGTAGAGACACTACATACTGATATACACCTGAACATCAGCAGGAGAGGACTCTTTAAAGTAGAGACACTACATACTGAAATACACCTGAACATCAGCAGGAAAGGACTCTTTAAATTAGAGACATTACATACTGATATACACCTGAACATCAGCAGGAGAGGACTCTTTAAAGTAGAGACACTACATACTGATGTACACCTGAACATCAGCAGGAGAGGACTCTTTAAAGTAGAGACACTACATACTGATATACACCTGAACATCAGCAGGAGAGGACTCTTTAAAGTAGAGACACTACATACTGAAATACACCTGAACATCAGCAGGAGAGGACTCTTTAAAGTAGAGACACTACATACTGAAATACACCTGAACATCAGCAGGAGAGGACTCTTTAAAGTAGAGACACTACATACTGATATACACCTGAACATCAACAGGAGAGGACTCTTTAAAGTAGAGACACTACATACTGATATACACCTGAACATCAGCAGGAGAGGACTCTTTAAAGTAGAGACACTACATACTGATATACACCTGAACATCAGCAGGAGAGGACTCTTTAAAGTAGAGACACTACATACTGATATACACCTGAACATCAGCAGGAGAGGACTCTTTAAAGTAGAGACACTACATACTGATATACACCTGAACATCAGCAGGAAAGGACTCTTTAAATTAGAGACATTACATACTGATATACACCTGAACATCAGCAGGAGAGGACTCTTTAAAGTAGAGACACTACATACTGATATACACCTGAACATCAGCAGGAGAGGACTCTTTAAAGTAGAGACACTACATACTGATGTACACCTGAACATCAGCAGGAGAGGACTCTTTAAAGTAGAGACACTACATACTGATGTACACCTGAACATCAGCAGGAGAGGACTCTTTAAAGTAGAGACACTACATACTGAAATACACCTGAACATCAGCAGGAGAGGACTCTTTAAAGTAGAGACACTACATACTGAAATACACCTGAACATCAGCAGGAGAGGACTCTTTAAAGTAGAGACACTACATACTGAAATACACCTGAACATCAGTAGGAGAGGACTCTTTAAAGTAGAGACACTACATACTGATATACACCTGAACATCAACAGGAGAGGACTCTTTAAAGTAGAGACACTACATACTGATATACACCTGAACATCAGCAGGAGAGGACTCTTTAAAGTAGAGACACTACATACTGATATACACCTGAACATCAGCAGGAGAGGACTCTTTAAAGTAGAGACACTACATACTGATATACACCTGAACATCAGCAGAGAGGACTCTTTAAAGTAGAGACACTACACACTGATATACACCTGAACATCAACAGGAGAGGACTCTTTAAAGTAGAGACACTACATACTGATATACACTCTTTAAAGAGTTTTGAAGTGATTATATATCTGAAGTTGTTTTGAGTTTCTATAGTTTCTCACACACCTGTGCAGAGACGTTACCTTTGTGACCCTATCCCCCCCTTCACTCACCCAAAAACTCTTTCATTAAAGTCGGTGAACCTTTTCATCGAGTTCACACCGGGACACGCACGCAAGCACACGCACGCACACACACACACAGACACACCACACACACACACACACACACACACACACACACACACACACACCACACACACACACAAACACACACACACACACACACACACACACACACACACACACCACACACACACACACACAAACACTCTGAAGTGGCTGGAGGTGCTTAATTTCATTTCTCATTCAGCGGCTGTATTTATGAGCTCTGCTATGCATGAGGGACATTTACATTTAACTCAGCCGTCCGACCTACATACCAACGAGCACTGACAGAAACTAATGTGAGAGAGACAGGCTCGCTTTAGGCTGAATTTAATATATAAAAGTGTGATTTCCTCCTCCATACTGCAGTGAACTGAGGCGAACTCCGGAGAAGAAACTCTCCCGAACTCTTGTTTTGAAACGAGATCCGAAGCGTGAATATTTCCTCAGATTTTCTGGGATTTGAATCGTGAAAGAGACGCCCTGTGACCTGATTTATCCCCAAAAATCTAACATCATCAAGCAGGAACTCAAACAATCAGCCTTTCATCCAAACACACCTGGAGATTATAACAGAGCTGCGGGAGGTCGTGTTTTTGTGCTGGACCCTGAAGGCATCATCTCTGAAGAGGCCTCATTAGGATATTTAAACATAACCTGTCAGAAAACTTGTACTATAAAAAGTAATTGTGTTCATGGTGATATCTGTTAGTTAATTATCTGACTCCATTCACGTGCAGTGTGTTCAGAGATGGCACAAGTACATCCTTTACTCAAGGAGAAGTACACACATCCTTTACTCCAGTAGAAGTACAGATACTTGTGTTTAAAAATACTCTGGTAAAAGTAGAAGTACTGACTAAACTTCTTTACTCAAGTAAAAGTAAAGAGGGCTTTGAAATGTACTTCAGTAAAAAGTACCCATAACTAGCAGCTGTTTTAAAGAGTACCTGACCTCCCTTTATATTAATAGAACAATAATGTCATTGTTAGCTAATGAATGTTTCCATGCTGAACAACGGCAACATGACAACGTTTTCATTGGTCCCTCTTCTTTAGAGAAGACCAGGAAATGATGGATACACGGATCGTGTTCAAATCAATAGGCACGCAATGACTCTAAATAATAATGATCACGCCACCAAACACACATTCAGACTAAAGGAACCAGCCTGTTTGGAACATGGAAGAAGTAGAAAGTACAGGTATTTGGGTTCAACATGGAAGAAGTAGAAAGTACAGGTATTTGGGTTCAACATGGAAGAAGTAGAAAGTACAGGTATTTGGGTTCAACATGGAAGAAGTAGAAAGTACAGGTATTTGTGTTCAACATGTAAGAAGTAGAAAGTACAGGTATTTGTGTTCAACATGTAAGAAGTAGAAAGTACAGGTATTTGGGTTCAACATGTAAGAAGTAGAAAGTACAGGTATTTGGGTTCAACATGGAAGAAGTAGAAAGTACAGGTATTTGGGTTCAACATGTACGAAGTAGAAAGTACAGGTATTTGTGTTCAACATGTAAGAAGTAGAAAGTACAGGTATTTGGGTTCAACATGTAAGAAGTAGAAAGTACAGGTATTTGTGTTCAAATGTAAGAAGTGAAAGTTAAAAGTCGTTCGAAAAATAAGTAGTGGAGTGAAGTACTGATACCAGAAAGATGTACTTAAGTACAGGAACAAAGTATTTGTACTCCTCTACTTCCCACCTTCAGTTAAACCGGGATCATCTGAGGTTCCTCGGGTTCTTCAGGAGAACGTGCAGATCTCTCCTCTTTGAGATAGGAGGATCAGATCAAAGTCAAACCGCTGAGCACGATGTCCTCAAACATCGTTCTTCTCCATAATGCATGGCAGTTTAAATTAAGCGTATATAGAGCGCAGAGCGTTTACATTATGCATCGCTGAGAGAGCTTTAGGACACTCTGAGGAGAGGAGGTGAGGACACGGATAACGTGTCACACGTGGGCAACTTTATAAGGTCGTGTAGATGCAGGTAAACGGGTGTTATAATGTGCAGATGTGCAGGAAAACAGCTGCTCTCTCTGCAGGTCTGGAGCTAAGAGTTAAAGTTACGTTAATCAGATGCACAAATAAATGTTAATACATCAAAAAATTATTTTTAAAAAGGAGAAAGAATAATGTTAAGTTGGTAAAACACAATGCATGAATCAATGTTTATTTACGTAATAATGAAAAGGTACTAGAAATGTTTTAGTTAATTCAAAAAAATCAGGTTAACTTGTGTAAAAATAAGAAGCACAAATAAATAAATCTAGCTAAAAAAAAGCACAAAACATTTTTTTAATTACAGAAAGAAACGCAAAAATGTGGCTTAATGTCACAAAATGCACGATTAAAGAAAGTCAATTTGTCCAATTAAAAACAGTGTTATGATAGTGTAGATGCAGGTACTACACGGATGTTATACTGTGCAGATGTGCAGGAAAACAGCTGCTCTCTCTGCAGGTCTGGAGCTAAGAGTTAAAGTTACGTTAAACTGAACGCACAAATAAATGTTAATGCATAAAAACAATTTAAAAAAAAGGAGAACAAAATAATGTTAAGTTGGTGCATGAATCAATGTTAAGTAAACTAATGATTATGTTTATTTACATAATACTAAAAAGCACAAAATGCACTAGCCTCTCTGAAGAACCAGCACCTTACCGTGGTGGAGAGGTTTGTGTGCCCTGATGAACCTGGGGGCTGTGTTGTCTGGAACCTTGTGTTCCTGGTAGGGTCTCCCATGGCAAATTGGTCTCAGGCAAGGGGCCAGACTAAGATTGGTTCAAAGACTCATGAAATACGACACAGGAAGTGAGGATACCCGGCCCGGAGGAAGCCCGGGGTCCCCTTCTGGAGCCAGGCCCAGAAGGAGGACTCGTCGGCGAGCGTCTGGTGGCCGGGCTTGCCATGGAGCCCGGCCGGGCACAGCCCGAAAAGGCAACATGGGCAACACCTCCGCTTCTCCGTCCCGCGGGCCCACCACCTACGGAAACAGCGATGGGGTCGGGTGCACTGCCAGAAGGGTGGCAGTGAAAGCAGAGGGTCTCGACGGACCAGACCCGGGCGACAGAAGCTGGCTTTGGGGACGTGGAACGTCACCTCTCTGGGGGGGAAGGAGCCGGAGCTTGTGCGGGAGGTGGAGCGTTACCAGTTGGATCTGGTTGGGCTCACCTCTACGCACAGCGTCGGCTCTGGAACCTTACTTCTGGATAGGGGTTGGACTCTATTCTTCTCCGGAGTTGCTCAAGGTGTGAGGCGCCGGGCGGGTGTGGGGATACTCACAAGCCCCCGGTTGGG
>JAAKFY010000163.1:37500-52500 GCA_011823955.1 Dissostichus mawsoni
TGAAGTCATGATCTGACCTCCTCTGTACGTCTGATTCTACTGGAGCTGGCTGTCACGTCTCTTTGTTGTATTGTCGTATAGCATTAGTCTTATTATGTGTTGGTCCTTCCTGTTAAAGCGTAAGTGTCACCAGCCTTATCATCCTTTACCTGCCACAGAAACCGTTTTTAAGCTTTTAAATGACACTTATTGGATCAGCGATGTGTGATTACTTTATCCACAAAACGTCTATTTAAGAGTTTACAGCGACGTGGAGCTGCTGCTGTTTGAGAGCAGCAGACTCTACCCTATTATTACTTTAACTTAGGAATAAGATGTGAGTACTTCTTCCACCTCTGGTATAATAAGTACCAGCCATCTCTATAAGCCTTATCTGCATGTTATATCCAATATCTCAAACCATATCCACCGTCTCAGAACCTCAGAAGGTTCAGTTCCCAGTCTTTTAGAGCTTCAGACTGGTTGGTCCGTCAGCAGTGAGTCGGTCAGTTTTAATCACCGTTATCGTTCTGACGCAGAACTTCTCAGAAACAGCACTTCGTGTTGTTGTGTAGAAGTGTTGGGAAAAGCTCCCGACCACAAAGAGGCCAAAAACCACCGTATGTGATCCGTCCAAACATGACAGGAGCTGGGAAATAATGTGAGGGCGGAGAAAGGAGGTGGTTTCACAGCTGGGAGAAAGTCTGAAGCCTCTCACAAGAAGAAAACATATTACATTATATAATCAGTTTAACAATGCTGTCCTGCCCTCTAAAGAAAGGAGTACAGAGAGATACAGAAACAGCTTCATGCTAACGCTAAATGACCACAAAAACATGTCAAATCACTGAAGAGAAAAACAAAATCAGACACTAGTTTATTTAAAGCTGGTCTGTCCACAAACAACTGTCATAATCACACTTAGAGACGGTCTTAATTGGCGTTTTCAGAATCATTTTAGCTGGTTTTAAAAGCTTCATTCCTTAACGAGCCAAAGTGCATAACTCGCTGACCTGAAGTCTGGATTTACCTTCAAGGGTCTTATCCTAAAATGGGAATACTTTGTGTGAATGAATTTCTCTTTAAACAACATTTGAAGCCCCTCCATGTGAGCGTATCCTCCCCGTAACGTACCCTGAAAGAAACGCCATGTCCACTACTTATTTATCTAAGCTGTCTTCAGAGAAAGAAAATAAAGAGGACAGAGAAATATAAAACACCCACCATGCTAAATGACCACAGGTTACAAAACTGCAGTATGGTCCGACGTCTGTTTCCTCTCTGATTTGTGTTTATCGTTATTAACGTCAGAGCAATTTGAAAACCTGACATCAGGCGGCTTTTCATCCTTCAGCACTGATGGGATTTACCTCAAAACGCCCCAGAAAAGACATGATTATTTAGCCTGTAGTGTAAAAACTCTTAAGGCAAAAAAAGGACTTGGCTATGTTCGGAAAAAGATCGTAACTTGTGTAAAAAAAATGAAGTTTGTTACGTTAAATAAGCACGTAAAATAAGCATGTTTGTTACGTGAAATAAGCACGTAAATTAAGCATGTTTGTTACGTGAAATAAGCACGTAAAATAAGCACGTTTGTTACGTTAAATAAGCACGTAAATTAAGCAAGTTTATTAGGTAAAATAAGCACGTTTGTTACGTGAAATAAGCACGTTTGTTGCGTTAAATAAGCACGTTTGTTAGGTGAAATAAGCACGTAAAATAAGCATGTTTGTTACGTTAAATACTGTAAGCACGTAAAATAAGCAGGTTTGTTACGTTAAATAAGCACGTTTTTTACTTAACTTAACATCAGTGGTTTACTATGAAGTAACGTTACAAAATATGTCCACGCAGAGTTCTTGGCACAGGTTTTTAGTCTCCATAGTCTATAAAGTTCAGCAGCGTTGTGTTTCCAGACGTTAGATGACCGACGTGTTTTCACTCCGGTGTTTACATGTGATTACTGTCAGAGAACATTAACCCTGACAGCACTTAGACTCATCACTCTTTCATAACACGGTGTAATGTCAGCGGATCACTTTAATGTGCAATGTTTTCACTTCCAACACACAGAACAAGCTCTCTAACGTCACTTATTCATGCTCATTAATATTAGGGTTTATATTGGTTCCTCTGCACTTTCTAAACTCTGTAAACTGAGCTAAAAGCAGCGGGTTGAAGGACGTAGTGAGTGAATTAAAGCTGTGGTGCATCATGGGAAGGTGACTTTATCTAACCCTAATTCCCCAATATTGTGAAATATTGTAGTCACCATCCTTCCCCATGACTCTGCAGTAATTCACTGACGTTTACTTTGAAATAAATAAGAAAGCACTTAAATAAACAGTGACGCTGCAAATAAAAACCCCTCTTTTCAACACTTCATGCCCTTAAAAGGCCTCAGTCTGCAGGACATTACTCCATATACTGGAATCACTCATGGATCTGTGTGAGTAAAAATACTCTCATCTGCATTCATCATAAAGTGCATGCGTGGAGAAGCAGAGCGATAAGTCTCACTTCAAATCAGGGAGAGAGGGAAGTCACCAGGCTGAGTAGACTCGGGTCTAAAGACGCGCTTTTCCCCGATCTCTGGCTCCAAGAGGACGTCTTTAATCAGGTAAATATGGAGTATTCAAGCATGAAGAAAGATCCCAATCATCCAGATGTTCGTTACCATTTCTCCCAAAACATCCACAGCAAAAGCTAAATCTTTGGTACCTATAGCCGCTTTCACACCAAGTACTTTGCCGTACTTAGTGCCCACACTTAGTGCCCAGCACTTAGTTCCCCAATGGAACTAAGAGCCGATCGCGTTCACACCGGAATAAGTCCCTGAGGGAGGATTAGTCAAATGAAGCCGCTGACGTCACTTCTTCTTCTTCTGCTTTGGGTTTACTGGCAGGCCGCAAACAACTTCACGGCGTATACTGCCACCCGAAGTCCCCGGCCGGAAGTCCCCGGAGTTGGGGAAGGAGGTGTCGGCGTTCTACTGAAGCCTTCCGAGTAAATCGCCGAGTAAATCGCCGAGTAAATCGCCGAGTAAATCGCCATAACGCCGACACCTCCTCATCTCCACCGCTCCCACGTTTTCTTTTGTGTGCCATAAGTTATTCTCTCTCCGTTGGTGCGCGGGGCTAATGCTAATGCTAATAATGCTAATGCCAGCAAATACAATGGCGGCTTCAAAAAAGTTTTACGGGGCGTGGTTTGCAATTCGCCAAGCCAATCAGAAATTGGAACTTTTTTCTCCCCAGGAAAGTACCTCCTCTCTAGCAGGGACTGAAAAGGTAGAAAAGTTCTCATGAACTAAGTTCTCTTTTTGGTGTGAACGCAAAATCCCAGGGACTATCGGAACTAAACGGGAAAAGTACTCCGGTGTGAAAGCGCCTAATGTAGTAAAGGATTTAAATATCGTAGCATGCACATTTGGTCGCTAAAATGCAAAAAGACTCTGACCTATCTCACTCCTTATGCTGAAATCCTACCAAATGGACCAATCAGAGGCAGAATTGATGCTTTTGTTGAGTACTGAGCTTTGGGGGAATGTTGTTCGGGGTCTAAAGACGTCTTTCTCCACGAACTCCGGCTCCAAAAGGACGTCTTTAATCAGGTTAATATGGAGTATTGATGCACACAGAAGGGTCCCAATCATCCAGATGTTCGTTACCCTGGAAACAAACACCATTTCTCCCAAACATCCCAGCTGATCATAGCAATTGTACATTTTGCAGTAAAGGATTGAAATATTGTGGCACGCACATTTGGTCCCTAAAAGGCAAAAAGACCCTGACTTATCTTGTTCCTCATGCTCAAATCCAACCAAATGGACCAATCAGAGGCAGAGTTGGTGCTTTTGTTGAGCGCTGAGCTTTGGGGGAATGTTTGTTGTTGTTGTTTGTTGTTGTTTTGGGGAGACCAGGACAAATTGGGGTTTGGGAACAATGGGAAAAGGCCAACAGAATGGATACGGCACTTTGGAGTGGAAATATCTGTCCCATTTTTATCGAAATCAGTCGTTTCGGTCAGAAGATAATCGTGGATTTAGGTCAAAACTGTTTTAGTAACTTTGGGGGTTTTGTTGTAGTCTTTCAGAATATCAAACTTTTTGCAACGATAAATATGTTTTTAAAGCTTGTAAAGACAGCATGAGAACCTCAGCGATCACCAAAATAGGTACGTTTGTTACGTAAAATAAGCACATAAAATAAGTATGTTTGTTACGTTAAATAAGCACGTTTGTTACGTTAAATAAGTACGTTTGTTACGTTAAAGAAGCACGTTTGTTACGTTAAATAAGCACGTTTGTTACGTAAAATAAGTACGTTGTTACGTTAAATAAGCACGTTTGTTACGTTAAATAAGCACGTTTGTTACGTTAAAGAAGCACGTTTGTTACGTTAAATAAGCACGTTTGTTACGTAAAATAAGTACGTTTGTTACGTTAAATAAGCACGTTTGTTACACTAAATAAGTACGTTTGTTACGTTAAAGAAGCACGTTTGTTACGTGACTTAACGTAGGTAGTTTAGTACAAAGTGACGTTACAATGGAGGGATTTTCCTCAAAATGCTGCAAAAAACCTGATTATTTTGCCCGTATGTTTAAACTCTTAAGGGTTCAAATAAGTAAGTTTGTTTACTAACTTAACATACGTAGAACCTCGGTAACACGGCAGGGTTTTAGAGGGTACTCTGCCCTCCTGGAGAACCCTCTTTAAATAACTATGACTATGAAGAACTTCTGCAGAAACTGAAATGATTTTTATTTGTCCATAAATTCCACCAGAAACTAGAATGAGCATTTTATAAACGTAGGAGTTTCAGCAGTGTGATGGTCATGGTGTTGACCCCTGCCAACAGACTTTAAGAGACAGAGCCACGCTGCCAGGAACCCACACACACACACACACACACACACACACACACACACACACACACCACACACACACCACCACACGACTCATACGTTTTACAGCAGTGAGAGTGTTCGGGGTCTTTATTCACACAGCTTGTAATACATGCAGTCGTGTGTGTGTGTGTGTGTGTGTGTGTGTGTGTGTGTGTGTGTGTGTGTGTGTGTGTGTGTGTGTGTGTGTGTGTGTGGTGTGTGTGTGTGTGTGTGTGTGCTGTCCTGAATCACTTGAGCTCCTTTGAGTGTCATACGTCTGAGTCTGGAAAATTTCCGGATACATTGAAACACACACGAAGCCTAAGCCGGGAGATGTGGGAAACAAGTGTTTGTTTGTTTGTGTGCGTGTGTGTGTGTGTTGTCGTGTGTGTGTGTGTGTGTGTGTGTGTGGTGTGTGTGTGTGTTTAGCTTATAACAGTCATGTTTCTTTCCATTTTCCTCTTTCTAAATGAGTTGAACCATAACTACTGTTTATGACTTTTCATGCCGGCTAACGTGCTAACATGCTAACATGCTAATGTAGGTTCAGCCTCTAGTTTTTACAGTTTTTTATTCTATATTTTTGTTTCTATAAGCACGTAACTACATATACCACCATGAAACGTCCCCACTTCATTCCTGACATTAACACCGTTATCTTTACATGTTTTGTTTAAAATGCTAATGTGCTAATTTAGGAGAAATCTACAGACAAACGTAAAGATTAAAAACAGTTTCCACAGCTCTGCCACCTGTTACCCCACCCGCTGTGTGACATCATCAACTCCTCTGCGTCTGATTGGCTAGTGAGGTATGAACACATCTCACACACACACACACACACTCCACACACACACACATACACACACACACACACAACACACACACACACATACACACACACACACATACACACCACACACACACTCACACACACACACACACACACACACACACACACGGAGGGGGTTTCTGCTCCACATGTTGTGAGTGGCATGCACATGTAGGGGTGTGTCAGAAAAAACACAATCAGCTGTTTTTAGATTCCTCTTCATCTTCTTCTAATGAAAGTGAACACACAGGAAAAGTGATTGACTGCTGGTGATGAAGGTGAAGATGAAGAGGAGGTATTTTGAGGTCACGTGTGTTCAGTGTTTGTCCACCAGGTGGAGCAGTTTAATCTCTGTTTACCTGTTTGTATCTCACAGATACATCAAACACACCTTTATAAACGTGACACCTGTTGGCGGGGAGGAGACGAAACAATCACCTTTTTTAGGGTTTGATTTATGTCTCTTGAAAACAGTGTGTGCCAGCCCTGAGGTAAGTATTGCATAACATGAGCAATTTAATTTATATTTTGATTGATTTCAAGTATTTTTTAAACTTATTTTAAGATTTCTTTCAATTATTTTTGAGACTTTTTGAGATATATTTTGTTGAATATTTTTTTACACTGTTTTTTAACATGTTTTCACTTATTTTCAGACTTGAAAATATATATTAAACAAATGTTTTAAACATATTTAAAGGACATTATTATCACATTATTTTCCCCTTTTTTCTGATTTTTTTACACACGTTTTCAACACATATTTGGAAATGTTTCCTTCTGTTCTTCCTCCATTATCTCACACACTTTTTAAACATATTCTGGAACATTTTCCCAATTCTTTAGACACTGTTCTCTTGTTTTCTGTAAACACATACTTGAACAAGCTGAGGCGTGTTGGATTTCTCCACCTGGACACGGGCGGGTTTCCCCTTAACTCTTTGTTTGAGGTCTCTTTAAAACCCCTTAGCTAAGTCCTTCTTTATTATTTACTTTATTTAAAGCTTCCTGCTGTTTTTCCAGGCGGCGTTAATTTATTTCTGATGCTTTCATTCTTCAGGCCCGAGGCGACGTTAAAACAAAACCAGAGCCCGCGCTACGACACGTCCTGACTCACAGACGGAGTTATTTAAAGAAAACCAGACGAGCTAATATCCACACACACACACACACACACACACACACACACACACACACACACACACACACACACTAACACACACACACACACACTGATGTCATGTCATGTCAGAGGGAGAGTCCCAGACGTGTTTGTAATGTCGGTGTGTAACTACTCGTCGTCTTCTCAACTTCCTGAACACTCAGTGTGACGACACACACACACACACACTCACACATGTTGTAAACAAAGTGTGTGTGTTATGACTGGTGATGCCATAATCATACTGTGAACGTTGTAAAATATTCCACAAAGAAAGGAGTTAGATAATTCCTGGTTCTCTGATCTGAGGAAGATTTATTTAGACATTTCTTCAGTTCTTTTTTAAAGAATTAATTTAATTTTTTAGTTTACACGTTTGACATATTTTTGGGGATATTCTCTTTCTCTCACATTTTTCCTTATGAGGAAATGTTGTAAGTATATTTTCATTTCTTTTTAACACCTTGTGGAACATTTTCTGTTTCTTTTATATTTTTAAAGTAATGTTTTAATATATAAAATGTAGGAAATATTTAAAATTTGGCGATACACTTTTAGGAATTAATTAAACTTTTTTTGGGGATATTATTTCTTATTTTTAGGGCATTTTCACCTAATACTTGTATTTCTTTTCCTTTTTTTATACTTATTTTCTGTATATAAAAAACACATTGTTTACCTTTTTAAAAATGCTTTGTCCCACCGATTTTTTAAATGTATTTCTATTTTTATTCCAGCATCAAACGTCTCCATCAGTCCCGCCTCCTTTTTGATATACTTTACCGAATTCATTTCAAATGTTGGGGATATTATCTCTTATTTATCTGACATTTTTCACCTAATACTTACATTTCTTGCCTTTTTTTATACCTATTTTCAGCAAATAAAACCCCCACATTCTTTACCTTTTTTAAAGACTTTTCCCCCCTATTTTTCAAATGTATTTCTATTTTTATTCCAGCATCAGACGTCTCCGTCAGTCATCGCCTCCAGGCAGCGCTGCTATGATTTTACAGACAGTCGTCGTCATGCAGGATTTTCCTCTCATTCACAGCAGAGCGTGGGAGGAAGAGAGGGCGAGAGAGAGAGAGAGGGAGAGAGGGAGAGGGAGAGGGAGAGGGAGGAATCCCAGCTCCATTAACACAGAAAGGGAGGAGGAGGAGGGATGATGAAGAGAAGTAAAAGTTGCAGTGAGTCACAGGGGGAGGAGCCTAAAGAGAGAGAGAGAAAGAGAGAGAGAGAGGCCGGCCCCCTTTTCTGTAAAACCATTCAACTGGTGAGCGAGAGAGTCATTCTGGGAGAGAGAGAAGAACTCCTTCACACACACACACACACACTGCAGTTTTCATCCTCTTCATCAGCAGCGGAGACTTCTTCTTCCTCTTCATCATCAGAGGAGAGTTATTCATCCTCTTCATCACCAGAGACTTCTTTCCTCCTTTTCATCAGAGGAGACTTCTTCTTCTCTCTTCATCATCATCAGCGGAGACTTCTTCCACCTCTTCCTCCTCTTCCTCTTCATCATCCATCTGTCCCCGAGAGGAAGAGCTGGGGAGAAACGGATTACTTGAGATAATCAGGATCCAAAGGAGAAAGGTAACTGTTCTTCATTACATTCAGATCATCTTATTGTTGTTCAGGTTCTCCTAAAGTAACAGAAAGTAATCAGATAGGAGGTTCTTCAGGAGGTTCTAGTGTTTATTTAGGAAGTTATGGTGTTCATTTAGTAGGTTCTAGTGTTCATTAAGACGTTCTAGTGTGCATTTAGGAGGTTCTAGTGTTCATTAAGACGTTCTAGTGTGCATTTAGGAGGTTCTAGTGTTCATTTTGGAGGTTCTTTATAAGGTTCCAGTGTTTATTTAGGAGGTTATAGTTCATTTAAAAGGTTCTAGTAGGTTATGGTGATCATTTAGGAGGTTCTACTGTTCATTTAGGAGGTTATGGTGTTCATTTAGGAGGTTCTTCTGTTCATTTAGGAGGTTCTAGTGTTCATTTAGGAGGTTATGGTGTTCATTTCGGAGGTTCTTTATAAGGTTCCAGTTTTTATTTAGGAGGTTATATAGTTCATTTAGAAGGTTCTAGTGTTTATTTGGAAGGTTCTAGTGTTTATTTGGGAGGTTATGGTGTTCATTTAGGAGGTTCTAGTGTTTATTTGGGAGGTTCTAGTGGTTATTTGGGAGGTTCTAGTGGTCATTGAAGAAGGTCTGGTAGTCCTTTAGATGGTTCCAAAGATTATTCAGAGGGTTCAAATGGTCCAATGTTTGGTTCTAGTGGTCATTAAGGAAGTTCTCATGATCCATTAGATGTAATACAGGTCCTTAAGGTGGTTCTAGAGGGCCTTTAGAGGGTTCTAATGGTCCTTAAGGTGGTTCTAGAGGGCCTTCTGAGGGTTCTAATGGTCCTTTAGATGTTCTAAAGGTCCTTCTGAGGGTTCTAATGGTCCTTTAGATGTTCTAGAGGTCCTTCTGAGGGTTCTAATGGTCCTTTAGATGTTCTAGAGGTCCTTTAGAGGGTTCTAATGGTCCTTGAGATGTTCTAGAGGTCCTTTAGAGGGTTCTAATGGTCCTTGAGATGTTCTAGAGGTCCTTCTGAGGGTTCTAATGGTCCTTGAGATGTTCTAGAGGTCCTTTAGGGGTTCTAATGGTCCTTGAGATGTTCTAGAGGTCCTTCTGAGGGTTCTAATGGTCCTTTAGATGTTCTAGAGGTCCTTCTGAGGGTTCTAATGGTCCTTTAGATGTTCTAGAGGTCCTTCTGAGGGTTCTAATGGTCCTTAAGATGTTCTAGAGGTCCTTCTGAGGGTTCTAATGGTCCCATGTTTGGTTCCAGTGAGGAGTAAACTAGTTACTATATTTCTAAAGGAACCCTAACCCTCTCTCTCCTCTCACAGAACGTCCTCACACACACTGAGAGGGAACGTCCTCACACACACTCACCTTCTTCATCTTCTTCATCACCACGGCACCCAGCAGCAGCCAATCAGGAGCCAGCATGTCGTCGCTGCTCTTACTCAGCTGGATTTTCCTCCTTCAAATCAGCGCCTCTTCCTCTTCCTCCTCTTCCTCGCCTGTCCGCATCACCAGAGTCACCTGACGTCTCTCCTGACTCCCCCGACTCCCTTCTTCCTCCCTCCGAATGCCCCTCATGTGCCCTGGCGAGGGTGAGGAGGGGGGAGGAAGATGAAGGGAGGGAGGACGTGGTGGAGGCGGTGAAACGACACATTCTGAACATGCTCCACCTTCAGCAAGACCAAACATCACCCGGCGTTCCCCGGGCGGCGCTCATCAACGCGCTGAGGAAACTCCATGTGGGGAGAGTGGGGGAGGACGGGAGCGTGCACATCGAGGGGGGGGGGGGGGGGGGAGAGGGAGGAGAGGGGGGAGGAACAGAGGGGGAGACAGAGGAGGAGAGAGGAGGCGACCGAGACAACTGAGATCATCACCTTCGCTGAGGCCGGTGAGTTACAGAGAGAGAGAGAGAGAGAGAGAGAGAGTGTGGGGGAGATGTGTGTGTGTCAAAAACATGTGTGTGTGCACTAATGTGTGTGTGTGTGTGCCAAGATGAGTCTTGTGTGTGAAGAAAACGACAGAAGATGTGAATTGTTCAAATTCATAAGAAATCTGTGTTTTGATTTGTGTGTGTGCGTGTGTGTTTGTGTGTGTGTGTGTTGTGTGTGTGTGTGTGTGTGTGTGTGTGTGTGTGTGTGTGGTGCGTGTGTACATGTGTGAGAGCCAAGAAACGTGTGTGTGTGCGCCAAGATGAATCGTGTGTGTGAAGAAAACGACAGAAGATGTGAATTGTTAGAATTCGTAAGAAATCTGTGTTTTGATGTGTGTGTGTGTACAAATGTGTGTGTGTGTACAAATGTGTGTGTGTGTGCAAATGTGTGTGTGTGTACAAATGTGTGTGTGGCCAAGATGAGGTGAACACACTTCAGTCGTGTGCGTGAACAAAAGGCGGCAGTCCGACACTCAGTGTGTTAATCTACATTTTTTTACATGTGTGTGTTTAAAGAAACGTGTGTGTGTGTTTTGGAGTAGGAGACCAAATATTTGTATGTGTTACAGTGTGTGTGTGTGTGTGTGTGTGTGTGTGTGTGTGTGTGTGTTTGTGTGTAACACAGAAAAACAGCTGTGTTGGAAACGACCGCTCTGACAGTGTGTGTGTGTGTGTGTGTGTGTGTGTGTGTCCACCTGCTTAATTCCACCTGCGTACTCACTCAGCCGAACCCATCACACCACACACACACACACACACACACACACACACACACACACACACACACACACACTCACCTCTGTAATCTCCTCCTGCTGTTTTGGGAGAATACCTCATTATGTACTTAAAGTCAGAGGAGAATCGTGTGTGTGTGTGTGTGTGTGTGTGTGTGTGTGTGTGTGTGTGTGTGTGTGTGTGTGTTGTGTGTGTGTGTGTGTGTGTGTGTGTGTGTGTGTGTGTGTGTGTGTGTGTGTGTGTGTGTGTGTGCTGGATCTCTGCTCAGACAGACGGTAGCGACAGAGAGCGATTCTGAGAAAGAGAGGAAGGAAAGGGAAATAGAGACGCATGTGTTTTTAATAATAAATAATAAAAATGAGCGTTTACAGACTTTCCTGGAGGTCAGTGAAGGTCACACTGAGACGTGGCTCCGGCAGCTCGTCGTGTTTTCAACTTTTTAAACAGACTTCCTGCTGATCTCGCTCCAAAATCACTTCCCAACAACCACAGAGTCACTCTATCTCCACCATAATGACCCGAAAGAGGAAAATAGAGACAAGCGTCCACAAATATGACTTTAATATGAATGAAATCCGAGGCAGCAGATAACAGAGGCTAGAAACACATTTCTGCAGGAAAAGGACATTTAGTTTGACATTAAAAGTGAAATATATCCTATAAAGTCTCTAGAGAGGGTCATAAACATACTTTTAATACCAAAAAGTTACACAAACCTCCTGTTTGGCTGCTTTTAATGTGACGTAACTTGTATTAAAAGCAGTAGCTCTGCAGATTAGAGCAGCTGGAAACAGACTTTAGACATTTCAGTGAATGCATTCAAGTCGTCAAAGTAATTCAAGGCATTCAAACTGTGCATTTGTGTTTCACATTCAGGAGATCCACTCTGCTTTGAAAACGTGTTAGCTGTAAATCAGATGTATACAAACAGCTGCTTCGTGCTCCTTTAAAGATCTTCACCTGCAGCTTTGAGAGGGTGCGAGCTCACCTGTCCGTCACAGGTGGGCGGGACATATTACTCAGGGTTTAGGAGCAATATTGTGATATTTATACGGCAGAAATACGACGTCTGTCTCATAACTGTAAGAGTGTGTCAGTATATCTGAAATGACTGGGTTAGCTACGAGTCATGTGATCACATTGTTCAAATAAGACCATCGAACACTTTAGGTGAGTTTCCAACAACAGAGACAGTTGTCCAGCTTCATAGTATTTATATCTATGGTCTCCGTTGTGTTTGAGCTTCTTCAGCGTTTGGTTTCTGCAGCTTTTAGTAAACGCTGCCATGTCTCCTCAAGCTGCTGAATGTTCTCTAAATGCAGCATGTGTTGTTCTGAAGAGGTTTCTTCATGTGGAACCTTTGGGTTTTTATGTCTGCATCCTTTCTGAAGCTGCAGCACGGAAGAGTTTTGGGACGTTCCGTAGTTTTTTCCAGACTCAAGGCAACAGAAGACTAAGAGGAGTAAGTGGTAGAAAACGTGTAATTTCAGAGGTGCAGTTTGTCCGTTAGCTTCCTGTGAGCTAAAAGAAGCTAAAGGTCTGCACTGGTCCCAGGTTCTATTTCAGAGCAGGAAACCCTTCTCGTGGGACCTGTTGTTGTTTTCCGTTGAGAATTCTTTGCACCCCGGCTTTTGTCCGGATGAACTGATGCGTTCAGGGACCTCTGTAATTATTTTGAGCGACGGCGAAGAATTCTTGGCGCAGGCGAAGTGTCGACCTCCGTTTAGCAACACGGACACAAAGCGTTTCTGTCCCGTGTTTTCCCGTCTGGACTCCTGCGTCCCGGTTCATCTGCAGCAGCACACAGAGCACAATTAGGCTAATTGGACTTAATTGAACACATCATTAGCGACATTCCTGCGTCCCTTTCATCTGACAAAAGAGACTTTGTTGGATCTATTCTGGTGGCCCTTCTGTCTGGAGGATTGGAACCAGCAACCCTGAACTTTGGCTCCGTCCACCGTCGTCCCAAAGATGTCCGTCGGATGTGAAAATAAACTATAATTAGCATGTTTTTCTTCTCTTTCTCCTGGCACGTTTCCCCCGACACGTCCCTTTGTTCCTTCATTATGTAATCAGCTGTTCTTTATGGCAAATATTAGTGGACATTTGCTTCTGTCTTCAGGGTTAAACGAGACATAAATCAGCTCCTAATGCAACGAGGGGAAAGGGTTGGAGAGAAGAGAGAGAATCACAAATTGAACCTCGTAACTGTCCCTGAACGCCTCCTCCAGACTCAATATTTATACTGAATACAAACTGGAATACTTCAACCCATCCCAATATTTTTGGATAATGTTGATGAGTTGTAACAGGAAGTTGTTGTTGATAGGATATTTTTTGTGACGTAGTACAAACGTACGTCGTAATATTTCCTGCGACCGCTACTGAACGTGATGTGGTTTTAAAGCGAAGGAAGTCCAGTCAGAGCGGGCGAACTTCAGTCTCACTAAAGAGACGCTGTTCTGCTGAGAGAAACAGAGTCAGAGAGAACATTGCAGTCGATTTGAAGAGCAACTAAGTAAATAAACTAAGGACGGTTGTTGTTTAATGATATTAGTTACATTGTTACGTTGTTATTGTTGTTACTTTGTCACGTATGTTAGTGTTACGCTCATACATTGTAACATTATGCTGTTATGTTGAGATGTTACATTGTAGCGTTACATTGCTGTTAAGTGGGTATGTTACGATGTTACATTGTCACGCTATGTTGTTCCGTAACGTTGTTATGTTACATTGTATCGTTACGGTGCTATGATACGTTGGTATGTTTGATAAGAAGTACTTTGCGTTGCATCAGCATAAAAAGACAAGGACACAATTTAGAGGAATTAAAAGACTAGAAATAAACAATTCAAAATGAAAACTACAACGTGGTTTTGTTACAATACGTTGTTTACTCTGTTATTTTTAGTTTGTATGTTACTTTGTTGAGTTACGTTGTTCTGTTACAAACCTCCGATACCTTCCTCTGTTTCTTTGTTTCTTACCTTAACCAGGTCACCTGTTAGCCAAGTGCAACAAGTCTGATATAAAACACACGTGACATTTTAATCTATCTATCGTTACAGAACCAGACTATTCTCAGCTCACTCAGTTTTGCATATCCTTGCGTGCAGTATGCTTCATTTCTGTGAGTTTAATCCCACATTTTAAACATATAACTTCTGTTTTAGTTGCTTTTAATTCACCTCACATCCACGTGAAGTCTCTTGTGAGTTCGTAGCCTCGGCGTTCAAACAATTTAAATATATAAAAACAAGATATAAGATAGGACTTCATGTATTTATCCTGAAGGAAATTGTTGTGCCAGAGTTACAAAGATACAACAAACACTTTGTACACTAACCGTGCAGTAAAACTTGCTAATTAAATATCTACAAGAGACAGAGACGGTCACATCATTAACATAAAACTGTGTATATTTAAAAGTCTCTGGAGTTGTTAGTGGACGAGTCTTTGTGAAGAACGGTCAGACGGTTGATTCGTCATGGTTCGTTGTGGTTTTCTTTGGCGTTTCCTGGTGTTTCGGAGATGGCAGAGTTTCTCTGCTTATCTGCTCTCTCATTATAAATAAAGTGGCCTGGGAACCCAGACGCTCACTGCTGGCACTTCAGCTTCAATTTAGCTCAAACTTATTGTCCCGAGAGAGAAGTGTGGTTTGTAGACGAGGACGGAAAACATGCCGTGAAATGACTTTGTAAAAATAATGAAAACACAAGAAAGACGTGACAGATGTTTCCTCTGCTTGTCTTTGAGTTCCAGATGAGGGACGGTTTCTGTTTCACAGCCAGAGAAGTGACAGATTTAGCAAATTAACAACGTGAACTGGAGAGAAAATGCAACTGAAGACATGTTTTTGGGTTTTTTATCCTCAGAAACATGTCGTCTTCAGACTAGTGAA
>JAAKFY010000163.1:57500-72500 GCA_011823955.1 Dissostichus mawsoni
AACGACATACCGCGGTGTGTTTGTGTGATCAGTGTTTAGTTTTGTTTCAGACTCCCTCCGATAAATCAGCATAAAGTCATAATACCGCCGGGGCTGATGGGAGTTTGGGGAATGTTTGGAGGCCGATGATGGCGAGAATGTTTGGATCAAATGTCCGTTTACAGTTCCTGATGTCAGAGAACATCCTTTACTCCAGTAGAAGTACAGATACTCGTGTTTAAAGATACTCTGGTGAAAGTAGAAGTACTGACTAAACTTCTTTACTCAAGTCAAAGTAAAGAGGCTTTGAAATGTACTTCAGTAAAAAGTACCCATAACTAGCAGCTGTTTTAAAGAGTACCTGACAGTGCTTCTCAAAGTGTGGTCCGCGGACAACTGGTGGTCCGTGAGCGCCCCCTAGTGGTCCGTGAGTATATTGGTAAAATTTCACATTTGAAATAAATTAATTAAAGTTTTCCGCACTCTCGCGGGAATATCTCCACAATGGAGCGAGCCTAAGTTTCACTTTCGATTGCATGATATAGCCCAGCGCATCACCTTCATCACACATGTTGACACTTGCTCGTACGAGTTTCAGGCGATTTGTAATCTGTTCTAGAAAACGATGTGTTTTTGGACATTTGTGGAGTTAAGTGGTCCTTGGTATGAAAAAGTTTGAGAAACACTGCTTTATATGAATAGAACAATAATGTCATTGTTAGCTAATGAATGTTTCCATGCTGAACAACGGCAACATGACAACGTTTCCATTGGTCCCTCTTCTTTAGAGAAGACCAGGAAATGATGGATACACGGATCGTGTTCAAATCAATAGGCACGCAATGACTCTAAATAATAATGATCACGCCACCAAACACATTCAGACTAAAGGAACCAGCCTGTTTGGAACATGGAAGAAGTAGAAAGTACAGGTATTTGGGTTCAACATGGAAGAAGTAGAAAGTACAGGTATTTGGGTTCAACATGGAAGAAGTAGAAAGTACAGGTATTTGGGTTCAACATGTGAGAAGTAGAAAGTACAGGTATTTGAGTTCAACATGTAAGAAGTAGAAAGTACAGGTATTTGGGTTCAACATGTAAGAATAGAAAGTACAGGTATTTGGGTTCAACATGGAAGAAGTAGAAAGTACAGGTATTTGGGTTCAACATGTAAGAAGTAGAAAGTACAGGTATTTGGGTTCAACATGGAAGAAGTAGAAAGTACAGGTATTTGGGTTCAACATGTAAGAAGTAGAAAGTACAGGTATTTGGGTTCAACATGGAAGAAGTAGAAAGTACAGGTATTTGGGTTCAACATGTAAGAAGTAGAAAATACAGGTATTTGGGTTCAACATGTAAGAAGTAGAAAGTACAGGTATTTGGGTTCAACATGTAAGAAGTAGAAAGTACAGGTATTTGAGTTCAACATGTAAGAAGTAGAAAGTACAGGTATTTGGGTTCAACATGTAAGAAGTAGAAAGTACAGGTATTTGGGTTCAACATGTAAGAAGTAGAAAGTACAGGTATTTGGGTTCGAAGTGTAAGAAGTAGAAAGTACAGGTATTTGGGTTCAACATGTAAGAAGTAGAAAGTACAGGTATTTGGGTTCAACATGTAAGAAGTAGAAAGTACAGGTATTTGGGTTCAACATGTGAGAAGTAGAAAGTACAGGTATTTGGGTTCAACATGTAAGAAGTAGAAAGTACAGGTATTTGGGTTCAACATGTAAGAAGTAGAAAGTACAGGTATTTGTGTTCAACATGTAAGAAGTAGAAAGTACAGGTATTTGTGTTCAACATGTAAGAAGTAGAAAGTACAGGTATTTGTGTTCAAAATGGAAGAAGTAGAAAGTACAGGTATTTGGGTTCAACATGGAAGAAGTAGAAAGTACAGGTATTTGGGTTCAACATGTAAGAAGTAGAAAGTACAGGTATTTGGGTTCAAAATGGAAGAAGTAGAAAGTACAGGTATTTGGGTTCAACATGGAAGAAGTAGAAAGTACAGGTATTTGGGTTCAACATGTAAGAAGTAGAAAGTACAGGTATTTGTGTTCAACATGTAAGAAGTAGAAAGTACAGGTATTTGGGTTCAACATGTAAGAAGTAGAAAGTACAGGTATTTGGGTTCAAAATGGAAGAAGTAGAAAGTACAGGTATTTGGGTTCAACATGGAAGAAGTAGAAAGTACAGGTATTTGGGTTCAACATGTAAGAAGTAGAAAGTACAGGTATTTGGGTTCAACATGTAAGAAGTAGAAAGTACAGGTATTTGGGTTCAACATGGAAGAAGTAGAAAGTACAGGTATTTGGGTTCAACATGTAAGAAGTAGAAAGTACAGGTATTTGGGTTCAACATGTAAGAAGTAGAAAGTACAGGTATTTGGGTTCAACATGTAAGAAGTAGAAAGTACAGGTATTTGGGTTCAACATGGGAAGAAGTAGAAAGTACAGGTATTTGGGTTCAACATGTAAGAAGTAGAAAGTACAGGTATTTGGGTTCAACATGGAAGAAGTAGAAAGTACAGGTATTTGGGTTCAACATGTAAGAAGTAGAAAGTACAGGTATTTGAGTTCAACATGAAGAAGTAGAAGGTTCAGGTATTTGGGTTCAACATGTAAGAAGTGAAGTCATGGTGGTGCGTTCAACATGTTTAAAAAGAACCCAAAACTGGGTTCTTTTTAAACAGCTTTAAATTGGGATTTTATGATCGTAAATGGTTTTGATCGATTTTCCATTGTTTTTTATTGTTTACATTTCTTCCCAACACGGTGAACTGGGCTTGGATGGTTTGGATTTGGTTTTCTAAGATCAAAATGTGTTTTCCTTTGGTTTTAAACTGGATTTCCAATTGGTGTCACCTCTGTTTACTTTGGTCTAAATGTGTATTCGATGGTTTAAACGATTGACCGTCTAAGCTTTGTTTGATGCTTTCAATGGTTTCCAATGGTTACACTGTGGTTTTGGCTAAATGTGGTTCTCTGTGATCAAATTGCGTTTCAATGGTGTCACCTTTGTTTACATTGGTGTAAAGTTGTTTTTTGAAAGTCTTAACTTTGTTTTCGCCCAAACGTAGGTTCTGATGGTCTCACTTGGCCTTTCATTGTCTAAACTGGGTATTTAAAGCTTAGATTGTGTTTTGTGGGGCTGTAGGTGGGCGTTAATGGTTTAAACTGGTTATATGATAAACTATTTTGGCATATTTAAGTCCAGACTGGATATTTGATGGGCAAGACAGATCTTTTATTTGTCTTAACAGTGTTTTACTGGTTGTTGATGGAGTTGTTTAAACTGCATTTGAAGAGATTTGTTATGGATAAATAGTTTTATAATGGTGTAAGACGGTTATTTTATGGTCTGACTTGGCTTATTATCGTCAAAAATGGGTATTTGAAGCTTAAACTGGGTTTTTTGGGGTATAAGTTGGGTTGTAAACTGAGTGTGTGATGAACAATACCGGATCATTTAAGTCCAAACTGGATTTGAAGAGTTTTTTAACGGTAGAACTAGTTTTCTAATGGTCTGACACGGTTATTAGATCTTCTAAATTCGGCTTTTGGATATTTAAAGCCTTAAACTGGGTTAAATATCATCTGATCCTGATTGGCTAACTTTGGTTTTGATGACGGTACATTTGGGTTTTTATGTCCTTAAAAAGCAGTTTATTACATTATTTCGACATTTCTCTGAATTCTGTCAGAGAGGATTGTGTGTGTGTGTGTGTGTGTTGTGTGGTGTGTGTGTGGTGTGTGTGTGTGTGTGTGTGTGTGTGTGTTGTGTGTGTGTGTGTGTGTTTCAGTGCATTTATACACATGAGTGGAAGGCTGTGTTTATGTTTATATGAAAGTGATAGGGGAAGCAGAGTGTTCTACGTGTGTGTGTGTTGTGTGTGTGTGTGTGTGTGTGTGTGTGTGTGTGTTGTGTGTGGTGTGTGTGTGTGTGTTGTGTGTGTGTGTGTGTGTGTGTGTGTGTGTGTGGTTGGTGTGTGTGTGTGTGTGTGTGTGTGTGTGTGTGTGTGTGTGTGTGTGTGTGTGTGTGTGTGTGTGTGTGTGTGTGTCAGACGGAGGGCCAGAAATCAGGTTTTATGACTTGTTGAGACATCAGTGTGTGAGTAAGTGGAGGGGGATTAGAGAGAGAGACGAGCTGTGAGCGGACGAGTCGCAGAACTCAAACTGAGTCCAAGAAAACCCAACGAGCCGAAGACACTTCCTGTTTCTGCGCTTCTTACACGAGTTAAATCACAGGGCGTTCTTCCTCAGATTGATTTCCCTGCCTCCAGACACTTCAGGTCGTTAAGAGACCTGCAGACACAGAACTCTCCTCTTCCTCTTCCTCTTCTGGGGCTTGGCTTTTTACGAAGGGAAGTCTTAGGATGATATTTCCAAAGTTAAATGTCCAATTTTGTGTCAGGAGGCAGTTTTTTTGGTGTCCTGAAAGCACCACATGCTGGATCTGCTTCCAAATATTACAAACACACACTGAAGGTGCTGGAAGTAAAACTCTACCACTAAGTCCTGCATTTTGATGGTTTTAATCAAGGTTTGTGATTTCCCCATTGGTGTTTTCAGACGAGAGAAGCAGATTAAATGGGAGTTTTTTGGGGATATGTCCGCATGTCTTTGCTATTCTGTAAATCTTTTATTGGACCAAACAGTCACAGCTCGTTGCATTCAAGGATCCTTCAGGAAAAAGGAGATTAAAACTAACAAAATAAAGACTCAGGGAGGAATTACAGGAAGTGTCTTTGGCATGAAGTAAACACTGTGTCTGTATTACTCACACACACACACACACACACGCACACACACACGCACACGCACACGCACACACACACACACACGCACACGCACACGCACACGCACACACACACACGCACACGCACACACACACGCACCGCACACACACACACAGACACACACACACAGACACACACGCACGCACACACAGACACACACACACACGCACACACACACGCACGCACACGCGCACAGACACACACACACGCGCACACACACACACACGCACGCACACAGACACACACACACACGCACACACACACACACTCACACTCGTCTGTCATTAGCTCCGTAACAACCTGTTACTGCTAACCTGTTGTTAGCTAACGTGCTATTAGCCTTCCTCTGAGGAGCTCTTTCAACATGTTGTTCTCGACTCGGTCACTTATCAGGGCCGTTGTAGGTAAACAATAAATAAATATAAATTCCAGAGAGCCTAGTGAAGAGGTAATGTTTCAAATAATACTCAGAATTTCCAAGATTTAATTCATAGATTTATGAGAAGAAAAAAAGTCCTAAATTAACGGGAAAAACATGGATTTTTCTCTTGGATTAAATGGTTAGGGTTAGGAAAACTAAATTATAAAATGTTCTATTTGCACTTTTATCTAATAATCCTGTGACTGTAATTGTAAAGAATGATTTATGAAAAAACATATACATTTGGAGAATTTTCTATGAAATAGAAATAGACTTTCATCTCAACAATTTGTATTTATTTTTATTGTAAATGTACCAGTTTATTATTAGAGAATTATCAGATTTTTTCCCCGTAAAATTCCACGTTTATAGACGGTAAATCCAAATAGTTCTATATTTGTTTCCCCTTGATTGGCAGTTATACGCAGGTTTACTTCCTGCTCTTAGTGGCCCACCAGCTGCTGGAATGAAACCTGCTTCAGAGCGGATTCACTTAGTAAATACTCTGATATGAATCCGGAGGAGGTGTTTGTGATATTATTTTAGTCCGTTCTTCGTCACACTAACAGATTGCTGCTTTACGCTGCAGATGATTTAAACAAAGACCTTCTTCTTCTTCTTCCTCCTCCTCCTCCTCCTCCTCCTCTCTTCTCTTCTTCTACTTCATCACAAACTATTCTGAGAAACGATGAATGAATGAAAGAGTTTTATAAAAAAATGATTTTATATTATCTTCCGAAGCGCTGATGATGTAAGTGAGATAATCGCCTCCGAATTGTCGGTTAAACAGCGTTAATGGACTCGCTAAGTGCTGACCGCCTCCACACACACACACACAACACCACACACACACACACACACACACACACCACACACACACACACACACCACACACACGCTCTCTTTGCCCAGCATCACGGCTGCTGACATTCATAAACTCACAAATCGTGACTTTGATTTTCTCTATGGACGCCCACGAGCGAGATACATTAAAGAGAGAGGGACACACACACACACACCACACACACACACACACACACACACACACACACACACAGAGGTGATGTTACGTAACGCTGTAATGGCTCTTTAAACCTGTCATTAGACCTGAGGTTTCTAGGACATGTTAAATACAGGTGTGTGTGTGTGTGTGTTGTGTGTTGTGTTGTGTGTGTGGTGTGTGTACGTGTGTGTGTCTCTGTGTGTGTGTGTCTGTGTGTGTGTGTCTGTGTGTGTGTCTCTGTGTGTGTGTGTGTGTTTCTGTGTGTGTGTGTCTCTGTGTGTTTGTGTGTGTGTGTGTGTCTCTGTGTGTGTGTGTGTGTGTGTGTGTGTGTGTCTCTGTGTGTGTGTGTTTCTGTGTGTGTGTGTCTCTGTGTGTGTGTGTGTGTGTGTGTCTCTGTGTGTGTGTCTCTGTGTTTGTGTGTGTGTGGTGTGAGAGTGTGTGTGAGAAAATATAAGACAGTGTGTGTCTGACTGTGGTGTAACAGTACCTGCGTTGTTTGTTAAAAGTATTTTGCCTGAAACACAGTGACATCACTATGGAAAACTCCTATTGGCTAGCGCTCCAACACATTGTAGTGATAGGCTAAAGGGGCGGGACATCTCTAAGCTGGTTGACCAATCACAACAGAGCCCAGCTAACAATCAGAGCAGACTGGGCTCTGGTTTCAAACAGAGGGTGAAAAGAGGTGCTGCAGCACAGTATGAGAACAATAAGAGCTTGTTGAACATGGAGACATGTCACAGGAGAGACGCTACATTAAAAAGTAAAATACGGATATGACCATAAAGCAGAAAGTCTCTCAGGGAAAACTTTATTAAACCGCTCTCTTCTCCTACATCCCATAATAACACCCTGTTCTTCTCTAACCTCTGTAACTCTGAACAGGAGAAATTAAACTTCACGTAGTTTCAGACGCTGTAAATCCAGTCACTGGGAACACTTACTGCAAAACCACTGCTGAGTCAGCTGTGTGTGTGTGTGTGTGTGTGTGTGTGTGTGTGTGTGTGTGTGTGTGTGTGTGTGTGTGTGTGTGTGTGTGTGTGTGTGTGTGTGTGTGTGTGAGTTAATTCACACACACACACACACTTTGGTCAGGTTGGTTACACCGCCGTTGCTATGGTTACCTGCTGTTTGCAGTTAATGCAGACCAGAAGTTAAACTGTCGACTTGAATATTTTTCTTTTGCCAATCAGAAACCACCAAGATTCAGATTTATTTTGGTGCATTTTTTGTATTTAACTTTGGTTTCCCAGAGCTACAAACTAAAACCAAATATAAAAAATGTATTAAAGAGCAGGGTGGGACGTTTTCCTGCAATAAAGCAATATATTTCATCTTAAAAATAAGTCAAATCAGTGCTGAATCAGTACTTTTCCTGACCTCTGACCCCTCTCTCTCTCTCTCTCTCTCTCTCTCTCTCTCTCTCTCTGTATCTTTGTAGATTAAAACATGTGTTTGCTGAGAGGAGTGCATGTTATTTAAATGTAAACACAACAGTTTAAGTACTTCTCCTGACCCTCTCTCTCTCTCTCTCTTCTCTGTGTCTGTGGGAAGTTTTCTTGCAAAAAAAGCCATGTTTCATCTTCAAAATAGGTAGAATCAGTGTTGAATAAGTACTTTTCCTGACCTCTGACCCCCTCTCTCTCTCTCTCTCTGTGTCTCAGGTGATTCTCCGGGCTCGGTGAACTTTGTCCTCTCTAAAGAAGGCAGTTCTGACGTCTCTCTGGTGGACGAGGCCAACGTCTGGCTCTTCCTCCGCCTCGCCAAAACCAACCGCAGCCGAGCGAAGGTCTCCATCCGCCTCTTCCAGCAGCGAGACAACGACCAGAACGACGTCCTGCTGGCGGAGAAAAACGTAGACACTCGACGCAGCGGCTGGCACACTTTCTCCGTCTCTTCTGCAGTTTCAGTGTTGCTTAAAAGCGACGGCGAATCAACGCTAAATCTCCGAGTGTCCTGCCCTCTTTGCCCTGAAGTCGGTGCCAATTTAGTCCTCGTTTCGGGTCGATCAAACCAACGAGAACAATCCCATCGTCCCTTCCTGATGGCGGTAATTCGCCCGGAGGATAACGTGGAATCGACGCGGCGAAAGAAACGAGGGCTCGAATGCGACGGGAAAGTGCGAGTTTGCTGCAAAAGGCAGTTTCACGTCAACTTCAAAGACATCGGATGGAGCGATTGGATCATCGCGCCACAAGTTTACACGGCAAACTACTGCGAGGGAGATTGTCCGATTCACGTAGCGAGCATCACGGGATCCTCGTTATCTTTCCACTCCACCGTCATCAGCCACTACCGGATGAGAGGCTACAGCCCGTTCCAGAACCTCAGGTCCTGCTGCGTGCCCACACGCTTACGAGCCATGTCCATGCTCTACTACAACGAGGAGCAGAGGATCATCAAGAAGGACATCCAGAACATGGTGGTGGAGGAGTGCGGCTGCTCGTAGACTTTTAAAAAACTAAAAAATAAGGTTTCTGGAGGATCTGGACCCCGAACGAGGCGTCTGGGGATTTTTGTTTTTTTTTACAACCCAGTTTAGATTTAAAAACCGACTTCTGAGCGACTGCGTTATGGATGTATAAAGAGATTATTTTTATTAGGCCAATCAGAAGCCAGTATTCAGTTTTTAACCAATCAGATTCAGATAAAATTGCATTTTTTGGTGCATTTTGTATTTAAGTTTGGTTTCCTGGCGCTAAAAACTAAAACAAACTAAATCCAAAAATTATATAAAACATTTAAATGATCAGGGCGGGACGTTTTTTGGCAGAAAAGTCAAATATTTCGTCTTAAAAATAAGTGGAATGAGTACTTTTGGTGCATTTTTTTATTACGTTCGGTTACATAATGCACACATTAAAAGATACCAGATTCAATATTAAAGAAAGCGCTATTTTACGCTATTCACTTTGGAGAAGATGCTCTACGTGGTTACATCTAAACTGGGTTGGAAAGACTTCGGACGCTCGAGTGGCTTTTGGGATTAAAACTCTCCGTCCATCAGAACTCAGAAAGAACGCGTCTCAACGGCACTTTCGGAAAAGAACAAAAAAGGAACAAAAAAAGAATATCTAATATATTTTTGCTACAAAAGGAGGAGGAGCTTATTTATGTGGCTGAGACGTTCAAGCACCGCTCCACCTGTCGGATCTTTGAGAGACGAGGTGCCTGAAAAACTACTAACAAAAAAAAATCTCAAAACTATGCAACTTGTTTCACGTATTACTTATTTTACTTTGTTTACTTTCTGTCAAAAAGGAAAGCAGAAGAAGACTCTTTTTGTATTGTTTTTTTTGGAAGTATTAGTGTTAGCGAGAGAGAGTCTGTGTGTGAGTGTGTGTGTGTGTGTGTGTGCGTGCGTGCGTTGCGTGCGTGCGTGCGTGCGTGCGTGCGTGCGTGCGTGCGTGTGTTGAGAGATACTTGAAAGAAACAAGTTGGCCCGGCTGCTGGAACCAAACCCTTCTTTTGTTACCGTGTTAATGTTATAATTATTATTGTCCGTAAGTATATTAATAATATTATTGTTAATAATATTTAGGCTGAATTTTTGTGTTATTATTATTATTATTGTGTTGTTTTCATTTGATTTGTATTTGTTTGCACTATAGCGACACTCAGATTAGCCAGAGACGTAACGTCAAAAAACAAACTTTAAATGTTTTAAATTGAAGGCCAGATTTTAAAAAGCCTTAAAAATGACTGAACTTCACAAATTCCTTTTTCTTAATTTTCTCATTTTTAAACGATTTTCTCAAAACCTTCTTTTGGAAATAAAATCCCATTTGTATTAAATCTCCAACATAACTCAAATTAGAAGCAGTGGAAAAATATATCAATGTTTAAAAAATCACGTAAAAATACAAATTTGAAAAATATGTTTTTACCATTCATTTCAACGTAGCGTCAGTTTGCTAGCTCGTGGCTAACGTGTTGAGACCCAGAGCGCTAACGGATTATTTATTATTATTGGCATCAAAGTATTCATGTATATCAAGTATGAAAAGGATGCACCCACAATCTGTTTTAAATGTAACCCTAACCCTGATCTCCATGTGCTGTTAGCAACTACAGGCTAACAGGTAGCAATGCTATCTGGTCAGTTAGCTCGAAAGCTACTCAATACAAAACATTTAACGTCTGTAGCATGACAAATGTTTTAACGATTAAAAAAAGACAGAGGGTGAGATCCAGAGCGCTAATGAACTTAAACGTAGCAGTAAGATGAACAAAAAGCACTTAAAAGAAGAATAAAAATGTGCATTTGCCTCAAAACAAAAAATATAATCAGAAATGTCTGCGCTCAGACAAAGCCTAGATATTCACTGACAGCTAGCCAAGCGCTAAACTTAAGCACAAGCACAAAACTCATTAAAATAAATGTCTATCTTTGTCTCTCTTAAGTGTCACCGGGTGTTTTAATTGGTAAAGACTATTTGATATGAACAGGATTTTAAACACAAACGGGTTTTAAACACCAGAAATGTGCATTAATTAGCATGATATAGCTGAATGATGCTAATGGTAATCAGTCAAGGTTAATTGAATGCACTTTGGATACATTTAAGTTGTCGTTTCACATTAATGATCCCGGACGATTCGTATTTCCTGATTTGGTTTGAAGTGAAAAGCAGTTTTTACCAGAGGTTTTAAAACACATTTCAGTGATTTTTTGTTGTTGTTTTGTCCAGTTTTTAGTCTGCGTTAGAACACCAAAGAGTCGGGTTTGTGCACTTGTTTGTGTGAGAGAGAAAACTGTTGAAGTTGCGTTCAATGACGCTGAAAAAAAACAAAAAAAAGTAAATGTACAACCTGATTTATGTCCATTTTGTGGGTAAAAAAAAGACAGAAAATTCACTGAAAGTTTCATAAAGAGGGAAGTTTTTGTATTTATTCCTTTGAGATTCATGTTTTTATTTCCTTGCACATCAAGAACTCCATTTCCCACAATGCTTTACAAACTGAAAGACAATCCACCAGATTGTGTTGTTTTCTGAGTGTTTCCGTGTCGTACGTGTTTATATCGGTATTGTCGACTTGTCACCAAAAGTTAAAAAGAGTCTCGGTCCCTTTCTGATGAAGTCACGCCGCTTTGTTGTTATTTGTATTGTTTTATAAGATGGAGGGACCCTCTTCTTCTTCTGGGACACAAACTAAATGTCAGTGCGAAAAAAAAAGAAGTATCGTTTTCTCTTTTTATCGAGACAGTGACACTGAACGAAGTGGACAAAGAATAAAAAGTCTATTTTTTATTCTGTATATATGGAAGTGTAAGACTCCGTCTGTTGCGTTGCTTTGTTGAACAAATCAAATGTGCTTGTGGCATTTTTCTAATCTAATTTATTTTATTGTTTTTGTTTTTCTGCTTCACCATTAAAGTTTAAAGGATGTTCACGAAGGAGGTGTCTCTGCTTCTTCAACCAACCCTGATGTGTACCCGGAAACTGTCTTCATTTAAGTACAAGTACTCACATCTTGTACTTGAGTCAAAGTACTCACATCTTGTACTTGAGTCAAAGTAGAAGTACTCAGATCTTGTACTTGAGTCAAAGTAGAAGTACTCAGATCTTGTACTTGAGTCAAAGTAGAAGTACTCACATCTTGTACTTGAGTCAAAGTAGAAGTACTCAGATCTTGTACTTGAGTCAAAGTAGACACTTGTACTTGAGTCAAAGTAGAAGTACTCAGATCTTGTACTTGAGTCAAAGTAGAAGTACTCAGATCTTGTACTTGAGTCAAAGTACTCACATCTTGTACTTGAGTCAAAGTAGAAGGACTCACATCTTGTACTTGAGTCAAAGTACTCACATCTTGTACTTGAGTCAAAGTAGAAGTACTCAGATCTTGTACTTGAGTCAAAGTAGAAGTACTCAGATCTTGTACTTGAGTCAAAGTAGAAGTACTCATCTTGTACTTGTAAAGTACTCAGATCTTGTACTGAGTCAAAGTAGAAGTACTCAGATCTTGTACTTGAGTCAAAGTAGAAGTACTCACATCTTGTACTTGAGTCAAAGTACTCACATCTTGTACTTGAGTCAAAGTAGAAGTACTCAGATCTTGTACTTGAGTCAAAGTAGAAGTACTAGATCTTGTACTTGAGTCAAAGTAGAAGTACTCAGATCTTGTACTTGAGTCAAAGTACTCACATGTTGTACTTGAGTCAAAGTAGAAGTACTCAGAGCGTGTACTTCAGTAAAAGTAGAAGTACTCAGATCTTATACATGAGTGAAAGTAGAAGTACTCAGATCTTGACTTGAGTTAAAGTAGAAGTACTCACATCTTGTACTTGAGTCAAAGTACTCACATGTTGTACTTGAGTCAAAGTAGAAGTACTCAGAGCGTGTACTTCAGTAAAAGTAGAAGTACTCAGATCTTATACATGAGTGAAAGTAGAAGTACTCAGATCTTGTACTTGAGTTAAAGTAGAAGTACTCAGATCTTGTAATTGAGTACAAGTAGAAGTACTCAGGTCTTGTACTTTAGTAAACGTACTGATATATTTACTTAAAGGGGACCTATCATGCTATATTTAAATAATATATAAGGTATATATATATATAAGGTATATTAATACGTTTTTAATTTTCAAAATACGAAACAGATCATGCATTTTAGCCATGCCTCATTTTGCCTCACTCCAGCTCTGTCTTTGCAAGGTCTGATTCAGCGACCCGCCCCCATACGGAAGAGGGGGGCGTGACACGGCCCCGGCACGAGCGTCATGTTATCATGCTTGCTGTGATTACGAGTGGAGAGTCAACATGGCCCAACCTCTCATTCCCCTGATTGGTGGAGAGTTGACCAATCAGGCGGAGTGCACCTACATTACGTCAAAAGGTGCAAATAAAAATCCACCCGTATCAAATCCGTTGCAGCCCCGTTTTTAGAGATTTGGGTATGAGGAAAAGAGAGGGTTGTGTTTTCTGACACTTTGTGAGTTCCCTGGAACACCGGGACACATATGTATGTATAAAAGACATCACAAAGTGCATTTTGCATGATAGGTCCCCTTTAAGTCAAAGTAGAAGTAATCAGGTCTTGATTAGAATAATTATGTCTCCTTTCAGTGGAACCCTAACCCTTTCAGTGGAACCCTAACCCTAACCCTTTCAGTGGAACCGTAACCCTCTCAGTGGAACCCTAACACTAACCCTTTCAGTGGAACCGTAACCTAACCCTTTCAGTGGAACCCTAACCCTTTCAGTGGAACCCTAACCCTCTCAGTGGAACCCTAAACCTTTCAGTGGAACCCTAACCTTTCAGTGGAACCCTAACCCTAACCCTTTCAGTGGAAGCCTAACCCTTTCAGTGGAACCTAACCCTTTCAGTGGAACCATAACCCTAACCCTCTCAGTGGAACCCTTTCAGTGGAACCCTAACCCTCTCAGTGGAACTAACCCTCTCAGTGGAACCCTAACCTTTCAGTGGAACCCTAACCCTAACCCTTTCAGTGGAACCCTAACACTTTCAGTGGAACCTAACCCAACCCTTTCAGTTGAACCTAACCCTTTCAGTGGAACCCTAACACTTTCAGTGGAACCTAACCCTAACCCTCTCAGTGGAACCCTAACCCTTCAGTGGAACCCTAACCCTAACCCTTTCAGTGGAACCCTAACCCTTTCAGTGGAACCCTAACCCTAACCCTTCAGTGGAACCCTAACCCTAACCCTTTCAGGGAACCCTAACCCTAACCCTCTCAGTGGAACCCTAACCCTTTCAGTGGAACCCTAACCCTCTCAGTGGAACCCTAACCCTCTCAGTGGAACCCTAACCCTAACCCTTTCAGTGGAACCCTAACCCTTTCAGTGGAACCCTAACCCTTTCAGTGGAACCCTAACCCTAACCCTTTCAGTGGAACCCTAACCCTCTCAGTGGAACCCTAACCCTTTCAGTGGAACCCTAACCCTAACCCTTTCAGTGGAACCCTAACCCTAACCCTTTCAGTGGAACCTAACCCTCTCAGTGGAACCCTAACCCTAACCCTTTCAGTGGAACCCTAACCCTCTCAGTGGAACCCTAACCCTTTCAGTGGAACCCTAACCCTAACCCTTTCAGTGGAACCCTAACCCTAACCCTTTCAGTGGAACCCTAACCCTCTCAGTGGAACTAACCCTAACCCTTTCAGTGGAACCCTAACCCTCTCAGTGGAACCCTAACCCTCTCAGTGGAACCCTAACCCTTTCAGTGGAACCCTAACCCTTTCAGTGGAACCCTAACCCTCTCAGTGGAACCCTAACCCTAACCCTTTTATATGGATCTATTAAGCAAAGAATAATTAAAATATACAATGATTTTGAGCAATTTTAAAACCCTGCAAATTCCATTAATACTTGCTTTTGTGTCTTTTTATTATTTAAAATATATGTATATAATATTTTACACAGGTTTGGTACTAATTAAGGAGAAACTAAAAGCATTTAATGATTATTTGAGGAAGTAGAATAAAAACGCTTTATTTATATCCCTGGGAAAATGTGGGTTTTAATAGTTCCTTGATTTAAGAAATACAAAATAAATATAATAAGTACATTAACATAGCATGTTGAAGTAAAAAGCTGCACATTGATCTAAAGTAAATAACAATGATAATTAGGTAAAATGTGTAAATTACAAAATGTACAGTGCTGTTGTAATATCTATAATTATATTTAAATGTGTGTATAAGTGCTCAGCAGTGAGTGTGCAGCAGGTGTGTGTCTTCAGGTCACATGGACACACACAGAAACGCTGCCTCGTTAAAGTCGTATTAAACAGAGTGCCAACGTCGTCCAATCACAATCTGAGGATCGATGTGTAACGTGTTGTG
>JAAKFY010000163.1:77500-90000 GCA_011823955.1 Dissostichus mawsoni
TTGAGGAGACCTGGGTCCTTTAGGCTTAGGATAAGGGGGAAGGGGGAAGGGGAGGTTCTCTCAATGGTTACTGAGAGGCCTGGAGGGTTTGGGGTTGAGGACAAGGTTGGAGTAGGAGACCTGAGTAGGGCAGAATGACTTGGGGTCAGGGTAGGGGATGAGGTTGGGATATGTACCCTGGGTGGGGTGGGGGGTCTTAGGATACGGAAACGGTGGGGAGGTGAGAGGGGGAGGAGTTCAAAGAATTTTGTACAGTGGTTACCGTTTCCTGGGTCAGCCTGGGGCCAACGTTTCTGGCCCACCCTGTGGCGATGGAAAGCTAGATGGTTAAATGGGGGGGGTGTGGGTGTATGTAGTGTGTTTTTGTAGTGTTGTTGCAGTATGATCATGTTCGTATGCATCCAGTTTATAGTGTTGGCATGTATCTGTGTGTGTGTGTGTACTCAGTTGGGGTAGATGGTTTGATGAATGCAGCGAGTCTGGTGACTTGTCTGAGCATACCTGGGGGAAGGTATGTGTGGTAATGGCTTTGTCTATGGTGTATTTATGATGTGTGGCCTGGATGAGTGTGAGGTAATGTTTTGTAAGCTTTCTGGTGGCTGGTTCCAGTGGCTGATGGTGTTCTATGTGTGTAGTTAATATCAGTGTGTGTTGGCTGTGCATACTCTCCACGTCCACTCAACTGCACATACTGGGTTCTGGATTTGAACATTGTGTGTGTGTGTGTGTGTGTGTGTGTGTGTGTGGTGTGTGTGGTGTGTGTGTGTCTGTGTGTGTGTGTGTGTGTGTGTGTGTGTGTGTGTGTGTGTTGTGTGTGTGTGTGTGTGTGTGTGTGTGTTGTGTGTGTGTGGTGTGTGTGTGTGTGTGTGCCAAGCATTACTATACTTGTGGGGACCTAAATCTGTTTACACGTCACGTGTGGAGACTCGCCTCCCTTATGGGGACAAATGGAGGTCCCCATAAGGGGAATCATTAATTTTAGGGTGAAGACTTTGTAGGTTTAGGGTTGGGTTAGGCATGTGTTGGTTATGGTTTAGGTTAGGGTTAGGATAAGTCTCCAGGAAATGCATGTAAGTCAATGTAATGTCCCCTGAAGTGATGTATACATGGTATGTGTGTGTGTGTGTTCTATATCTGCATGGTTTCTGAAGCTGCAGCGCGTCAAAGACACTTGTTTCTGAGGTTTGTGATTCAAAGTCTCTCAGAAGTAAACCACAGAGAGGGAAAAGTACATCCTTTACTCAAGTAGAAGTACAGATACTCGTGTTTAAAAATACTCTGGTGAAAGTAGAAGTACTGACTAAACTTCTTTACTCAAGTAAAGTAAAGAGGCTTTGAAATGTACTTCAGTAAAAAGTACCCATAACTAGCAGCTGTTTTAAAGAGTACCTGACCTCCCTTTATATTAATAGAACAATAATGTCATTGTTAGCTAATGAATGTTTCCATGCTGAACAACGGCAACATGACAACGTTTTCATTGGTCCCTCTTCTTTAGAGAAGACCAGGAAATGATGGATACACGGATCGTGTTCAAATCAATAGGCACGCAATGACTCTAAATAATAATGATCACGCCACCAAACACACATTCAGACTAAAGGAACCAGCCTGTTTGGAACATGGAAGAAGTAGAAAGTACAGGTATTTGGGTTCAACATGTAAGAAGTAGAAAGTACAGGTATTTGGGTCAACATGTAAGAAGTAGAAAGTACAGGTATTTGGGTTCAACATGTAAGAAGTAGAAAGTACAGGTATTTGGGTTCAACATGTAAGAAGTAGAAAGTACAGGTATTTGGGTTCAACATGGAAGTAGAAAGTACAGGTATTTGGGTTCAACATGTAAGAAGTAGAAAGTACAGGTATTTGGGTTCAACATGTAAGAAGTAGAAAGTACAGGTATTTGGGTTCAACATGTAAGAAGTAGAAAGTACAGGTATTTGGGTTCAACATGTAAGAAGTAGAAAGTACAGGTATTTGGGTTCAACATGTAAGAAGTAGAAAGTACAGGTATTTGGGTTCAACATGTAAGAAGTAGAAAGTACAGGTATTTGGGTTCAACATGTAAGAAGTAGAAAGTACAGGTATTTGGGTTCAACATGTAAGAAGTAGAAAGTACAGGTATTTGGTTCAACATGTAAGAAGTAGAAAGTACAGGTATTTGGGTTCAACATGTAAGAAGTAGAAAGTACAGGTATTTGGTTCAACATGTAAGAAGTAGAAAGTACAGGTATTTGGGTTCAACATGTAAGAAGTAGAAAGTACAGGTATTTGGGTTCAACATGTAAGAAGTAGAAAGTACAGGTATTTGGGTTCAACATGTAAGAAGTAGAAAGTACAGGTATTTGGGTTCAACATGTAAGAAGTAGAAAGTACAGGTATTTGGGTTCAACATGTAAGAAGTAGAAAGTACAGGTATTTGGGTTCAACATGTAAGAAGTAGAAAGTACAGGTATTTGGGTTCAACATGTAAGAAGTAGAAAGTACAGGTATTTGGGTTCAACATGTAAGAAGTAGAAAGTACAGGTATTTGTGTTCAACATGTAAGAAGTAGAAAGTACAGGTATTTGGTTCAACATGTAAGAAGTAGAAAGTACAGGTATTTGGGTTCAACATGTAAGAAGTAGAAAGTACAGGTATTTGGTTCAACATGTAAGAAGTAGAAAGTACAGGTATTTGTTCAACATGTAAGAAGTAGAAAGTACAGGTATTTGTGTTCAAATGTAAGAAGTCAAAGTAAAAAGTCTCAGAAAAATAAGTAGTGGAGTAAAGTACTGATACCAGAAACATGTACTTAAGTACAGTAACGAAGTATTTGTACTCCACTACTTCCACCCAGTGACTCTCTCCAGTGATTTACTGACTCCTCTGGAAACACAGATCTGAGTCAGTGAAACAACAGGTTTATCTTTAGAGCTTAATAACATAATGACGGCAGAGTTCATGCTAACACAGTCTGAGCACTTCTCATCTGTGACGTAAACAACATGTGAAACTCAGACGTTTCCATCGTGACTCAGAGCTGCTGCACATGTACGGACTATTTTAAACATTAACAAACAACCTTTAAACACACCACTATATAATATATATATATATATATATATATATATATATATATATCAGGGAAACACAGCTTCTGTTGGACCTGGGGACCGTTTTCAGAAACCGTTTAAAAGCTGATATTTAGATGGAGAAAACCCCAAAATGTAAGATCAAGAGAGAAGTTTTCCTCATAGACTTCTCTACAATCTGAGGTAATAAGAGAGAGAGAAGTAGGAACATTTCCTCATAGACTTCTCTACAATCTGAGGTAATAAAGAGAGAGAGAAGTAGGAACATTTCCTCATAGACTTCTCTACAATCTGAGGTAATAGAGAGAGAGAAGTAGGAACATTTCCTCATAGACTTCTCTACAATCTGAGGTAATAGAGAGAGAGAGAAGTAGGAACATTTCCTCATAGACTTCTCTACAATCTGAGGTAATAGAGAGAGAAGAAGTAGGAACATTTCCTCATAGACTTCTCTACAATCTGAGGTAATAGAGAGAGAGAGAAGTAGGAACATTTCCTCATAGACTTCTCTACAATCTGAGGTAATAGAGAGAGAGAGAAGTAGGAACATTTCCTCATAGACTTCTATACAATCTGAGGTAATAAAGAGAGAGAGAAGTAGGAGCATTTCCTCATAGACTTCTCTACAATCTGAGGTAATAGAGAGAGAGAGAAGTAGGAACATTTCCTCATAGACTTCTCTACAATCTGAGGTAATAAAGAGAGAGAAGTAGGAGCATTTCCTCATAGACTTCTATACAATCTGAGGTAATAAGAGAGAGAGAGAAGTAGGAGCATTTCCTCATAGACTTCTATACAATCTGAGGTAATAAAGAGAGAGAGAAGTAGGAACATTTCCTCATAGACTTCTATACAATCTGAGGTGATAAAGAGAGAGAAGTAGGAGCATTTCCTCATAGACTTCTATACAATCTGAGATAATAAAAGATAGAGAAGTAGGAACATTTCCTCATAGACTTCTATACAATCTGAGGTAATAAAGAGAGAAGTAGGAACATTTCCTCATAGACTTCTATACAATCTGAGGTAATAAAGAGAGAGAGAAGTAGGAACATTTCCTCATAGACTTCTATACAATCTGAGGTAATAGAGAGAGAGAGAAGTAGGAACATTTCCTAATAGACTTCTCTAAATCTGAGGTGATAAAGAGAGAAGTAGGAACATTTCCTCATAGACTTCTATTCAATCTGAGGTAATAAAGAGAGAGAGAAGTAGGAACATTTCCTCATAGATCTATACAATCTGAGGTAATAAAGAGAGAGAGAAGTAGGAACATTTCCTCATAGACTTCTACAATCTGAGGTAATAAAGAGAGAGAGAAGTAGGAACATTTCCTCATAGACCTCTATACAATCTGAGGTAATAAAGAGAGAGAGAAGTAGGAACATTTCCTCATAGACTTCTATACATCTGATGTAATAAAGAGAGAGAGAAGTAGGAACATTTCCTCATAGACTTCTATACAATCTGAGGTAATAAAGAGAAGAGAAGTAGGAGCATTTCCTCATAGACTTCTATACAATCTGAGGTAATAAAGAGAGAGAGAAGTAGGAACATTTCCTCATAGACTTCTATACAATCTGAGGTGATAAAAAGAGAGAGAAGTAGGAGCATTTCCTCATAGACGTCTATACAATCTGAGATAATAAAAGATAGAGAAGTAGGAACATTTCCTCATAGACTTCTATACAATCTGAGGTAATAAAGAGAGAAGTAGGAACATTTCCTCATAGACTTCTATACAATCTGAGGTAATAAAGAGAGAGAGAAGTAGGAACATTTCCTCATAGACTTCTATACAATCTGAGGTAATAGAGAGAGAGAAGTAGGAACATTTCCTCATAGACTTCTATTCAATCTGAGGTAATAAAGAGAGAGAGAAGTAGGAACATTTCCTCATAGACTTCTATACAATCTGAGGTAATAAAGAGAGAGAGAAGTAGGAACATTTCCTCATAGACTTCTATACAATCTGAGGTAATAAAGAGAGAGAGAAGTAGGAACATTTCCTCATAGACTTCTATACAATCTGAGGTAAATAAAGAGAGAGAGAAGTAGGAACATTTCCTCATAGACTTCTATACAATCTGAGGTAATAAAGAGAGAGAGAAGTAGGAACATTTCCTCATAGACCTCTATACAATCTGAGGATAAAGAGAGAGAGAAGTAGGAACATTTCCTCATAGACGTCTATACAATCTGAGGTAATAGAGAGAGAGAGAAGTAGGAACATTTCCTCATAGACTTCTATACAATCTGATGTAATAAAGAGAGAGAGAAGTAGGAAGATTTCCTCATAGACTTCTCTACAATCTGAGGTAATAAAGAGAGAGAGAAGTAGGAACATTTCCTCATAGACTTCTATACAATCTGAGGTAATAGAGAGAGAGAGAGAAGTAGGAAACATTTCCTCATAGACTTCTCTACAATCTGAGGAAAAAGAGAGAGAGAAGTAGGAACATTTCCTCATAGACTTCTCTACAATCTGAGGTAATAAAGAGAGAGAGAAGTAGGAACATTTCCTCATAGACTTCTCTACAATCTGAGGAAAAAAAGAGAGAGAGAAGTAGGAACATTTCCTCATAGACTTCTCTACAATCTGAGGTAATAAAGAGAGAGAGAAGTAGAAACATTTCCTCATAGACTTCTCTACAATCTGAGGTAATAAAGAGAGAGAGGAGTAGGAACATTTCTTCATAGACTTCTATACAATCTGAGGTAATAAAGAGAGAGAGAAGTAGGAACATTTCCTCATAGACTTCTATACAATCTGAGGTAATAAAGAGAGAAGTAGGAACATTTCCTCATAGAATTCTATACAATCTGAGGTAATAAAGAGAGAAGTAGGAAGATTTCCTCATAGACTTCTATACAATCTGAGGTAATAAAGAGAGAGAGAAGTAGGAACATTTCCTCATAGACTTCTACAATATGAGGTAATAAAGAGAGAGAGAAGTAGGAACATTTCCTCATAGACTTCTATACAATCTGAGGTAATAAAGAGAGAAGTAGGAACATTTCCTCATAGACTTCTATACAATCTGAGGTAATAAAGAGAGAAGTAGGAACATTTCCTCATAGACTTATATACAATCTGAGGTAATAAAGAGAGAGAGAAGTAGGAGCATTTCCTCATAGACTTCTATACAATATGAGGTAATAAAGAGAGAGAGAAGTAGGAACATTTCCTCATAGAATTCTATACAATCTGAGGTAATAAAGAGAGAAGTAGGAACATTTTCTCATCGACTTCTATTCAATCTGAGGTAATAAAGAGAGAGAGAAGTAGGAACATTTCCTCATAGACTTCTACAATCTGAGGTAATAAAGAGAGAGAGAAGTAGGAACATTTCCTCATAGACTTCTATACAATCTGAGGTAATAAAGAGAGAGGAAGTAGGAACATTTCCTCAGATTCTCTACAATCTGAGGTAATAAAAAGAGAGAAGTAGGATCATTCCTCATAGACTTCTCTACAATCTGAGGTAATAAAGAGAGAGAGAAGTAGGAACATTTCCTCATAGACTTCTATACAATCTGAGGTAATAAAGAGAGAGAGAAGTAGGAACATTCCTCATAGACTTCTCTACAATCTGAGGTAATAAAGAGAGAAGTAGGAACATTTCATCATAGAATTCTCTACAATCTGAGGTAATAAAGAGAGAAGTAGGAAACATTTCTCATAGACTTCTATACAATCTGAGGTAATAAAGAGAGAAGTAGGAACATTTTCTCATAGACTTCTCTACAATCTGAGGTAATAAAGAGAGAGAGAAGTAGGAACATTTCATCATAGAATTCTCTACAATCTGAGGTAATAAAGAGAGAAGTAGGAACATTTTCTCATAGACTTCTATACAATCTGAGGTAATAAAGAGAGAAGTAGGAACATTTCCTCATAGACTTCTATACAATCTGAGGTAATAAAGAGAGAAGTAGGAACATTTCCTCATAGATCTCTACAATCTGAGGTAATAAAGTGAGAGAGAAGTAGGAACATTTCCTCATAGAATTCTCTACAATCTGAGGTAATAAAGAGAGAAGTAGGAACATTTTCTCATAGACTCTATACAATCTGAGGTAATAAAGAGAGAAGTAGGAACATTTCCTCATAGACTTCTATACAATCTGAGGTAATAAAGAGAGAAGTAGGAACATTTCCTCATAGACTTCTCTACAATCTGAGGTAATAAAGAGAGAGAGAAGTAGGAACATTTCCTCATAGACTTCTATACAATCTGAGGTAATAAAGAGAGAAGTAGGAACATTTCTCATAGACTTCTATACAATCTGAGGTAATAAAGAGAGAGAAGTAGGAACATTTCTCATAGACTTCTATACAATCTGAGGTAATAAAGAGAGAGAGAAGTAGGAACATTTCCTCATAGATTCTATACAATCTGAGGTAATAAAGAGAGAGAGAAGTAGGAACATTTCCTCATAGACTTCTCTACAATCTGAGGTAATAAAGAGAGAGAGAAGTAGGAACATTTCCTCATAGACTTCTATACAATCTGAGGTAATAAAGAGAGAGAGAAGTAGAACATTTCCTCATAGACTTCTATACAATCTGAGGTAATAGAGAGAGAGAGAAGTAGGAACATTTCCTCATAGACTTCTATACAATCTGAGGTAATAAAGAGAGAAGTAGGAACATTTCCTCATAGACTTCTCTACAATCTGAGGTAATAAAGAGAGAGAAGTAGGAACATTTCCTCATAGACTTCTATACAATCTGAGGTAATAAAGAGAGAGAGGAGTAGGAACATTTCCTCATAGACTTCTACAATCTGAGGTAATAGAGAGAGAGAGAAGTAGGCACATTTCCTCATAGACTTCTATACAATCTGAGGTAATAGAGAGATTGAGAAGTAGGAACATTTCCTCATAGACTTCTATACAATCTGAGGTAATAGAGAGAGAGAAGTAGGAACATTTCCTCATAGACTTCTATACAATCTGAGGTAATAAAGAGAGAGAGAAGTAGGAACATTTCCTCATAGACTTCTCTACAATCTGAGGTAATAAAGAGAGAGAGAAGTAGGAACATTTCCTCATAGACTTCTCTACAATCTGAGGTAATAAAGAAGAGAGAAGTAGGAACATTTCCTCATAGACTTCTCTACAATCTGAGGTAATAAAGAGAGAGAGAAGTAGGAACATTTCCTCATAGACTTCTATACAATCTGAGGTAATAAAGAGAGAGAGAAGTAGGAACATTTCCTCATAGACTTCTATACAATCTGAGGTAATAGAGAGAGAGAAGTAGGAACATTTCCTCATAGACTTCTATACAATCTGAGGTAATAAAGAGAGAGAGAAGTAGGAACATTTCCTCATAGACTTCTCTATAATCTGAGGTAATAAAGAGAGAGAGAAGTAGGAACATTTCCTCATAGACTTCTATACAATCTGAGGTAATAAGAGAGAGAGAAGTAGGAACATTTCCTCATAGACTTCTATACAATCTGAGGTAATAAGAGAGAGAGAAGTAGGAACATTTCCTCATAGACTTCTATACAATCTGAGGTAATAGAGAGAGAGAAGTAGGAACATTTCCTCATAGACTTCTATACAATCTGAGGTAATAGAGAGAGAGAAGTAGGAACATTTCCTCATAGACTTCTCTACAATCTGAGGTAATAGAGAGAGAGAGAAGTAGGAACATTTCCTCATAGACTTCTATACAATCTGAGGTAATAAGAGAGAGAGAAGTAGGAACATTTCCTCATAGACTTCTCTACAATCTGAGGTAATAAAGAGAGAGAGAAGTAGGAACATTTCCTCATAGACTTCTCTACAATCTGAGGTAATAAGAGAGAGAGAAGTAGGAACATTTCCTCATAGACTTCTCTACAATCTGAGGTAATAAGAGAGAGAGAAGTAGGAACATTTCCTCATAGACTTCTCTACAATCTGAGGTAATAAGAGAGAGAGAAGTAGGAACATTTCCTCATAGACTTCTATACAATCTGAGGTAATAGAGAGAGAGAAGTAGGAACATTTCCTCATAGACTTCTCTACAATCTGAGGTAATAAAGAGAGAGAAGTAGGAACATTTCCTCATAGACTTCTATACAATCTGAGGTAATAAAGAGAGAGAGTAGGAACATTTCCTCATAGACTTCTATACAATCTGAGGTAATAAAGCGATGCCAGCTTCGCGTGTTTTAAACCCTGAGGTTCAGATTGAAGACGCTTTCTGACCAGAACCCTTAATTGGCGTCAGTAGTTTCTCATTTGCGTTAACGAGGCAGAAAGATGAGCGTGTGTGAGAAACGTGATGGATTGCCTCTGAAGATATTTCGATCGCAGCAGAAAACGTGAGCGGTTTAACCCCAGAGTTTCTGTGGAGCCGCAGAAAGCCATAAAGGGTCTAAGGTTCGGCTTTGAATGATTTAGAGAGTCATGGAAACACTCAGAGTTTAATCTCCACTGAGAGCGTAATGAGGCTCTCACTTTATCTGCTGCTAGCTTTGAGATGTGGAGGAAGCTTTCTGGATCTACTTTCTGCACAAAAACCTTGCAGGATCTATCTTTTTGCACATGAAATACTCTGAGGCTACTTTTTGCAAGTTAGAAACTTCCTAGATTTACTTTTTTGCACATGACACTTTTCTAAATCTACGTTTTGCACATGAGAACTTTCTGCATTCACTTTTTCACATTAGCAACTTTCTTTATTGTTTTTGTGCAGATGAGAAACTCTGGGTTTACTTTTTGCAAGTTAGAAACTTCCTAGATTTATGTTTTGCACGAGAAACTTTCTGGATATTTTTTTACCTCTTCTTATGAGCGAGTAAGAAACGTTTAAGTGTATGTTTTGCACATGAACACCTTAATTTTCATTTAGTATCTGGGTGCAGAAATCTGACATTAAACTGATTCTGAATACGAGAGACGAACTGTTTCTTCTTTTGGGAAACTGAGAACGCAGCAAAAGTAACTTTGAGGAGAAGACAGAAAAATAATAAATGAGCTGCTGTCAAGGTCTGAGATACACACACACACACACACACAGTCTCACACACACACACACACACACAGTCACACACACACACACACACACACACACACACACACAGTCACACACACACTCTTACTATCACTTCGTCCTCGAGAGTGACACTCAAGACTCAACAGGGCTGATAACATGACCCTGGCCTCGTTAGAGTGTGTGTGTGTGTGTGTGTGTGTGTGTGTGTGTGTGTGTGTGTGTGTGTGTGTGTGTGTGTGTGTGTGTGTGTGTGTGTGTGTGTGTGTGTGTGTGTGTGTGTGTGTGTGTGTGTGTGTGTGTGTGTGTGTGTGTGTGTGTGTGTGTGTGTGTGGTGTGTGCCAAGGCTGCTGGTTTGTTAGTCTGTAGAAAGTTTGTTTTTAATGAGCGACTGTACATTTTGAATTACTAGCAGCTGTTGTGTTCATAACTGAAACTGAGAAGTTAATCTTTTTATTAAAAATATCTTTCTGTGTTTTTCTTCCAAAATGTGTAAAATGTAGTTTTACATTTTTTTTAATTACTATTTAATTCATGAATGTACTGTAGATGCACAAACACTCATGGGCTTAGATTTAGTATTTTTAACTTTTAATTCATATTTAGTTGTTTCCTACTGGGGTCTCTCAATATTAAAAATCATACATTGGTAAAACATGTTCACATCATCCTGCAGCTGAGAGGGCAGCCAACACATTCCTGCTCTCTCACACACACATACACACACACAACACACACACAACACACACACCTGAGTGTCGTCTGGTTAATTTCCTGGTCTGCTATCGTTTTACTCTGCACTCGTCAAAATAGGATTAGAGGTTTTAATAAAGGATGATCCCATCACACACACACACTCTCACATACACACACACACACACACACACACACACACCACACACACACACTTCTTTGAGTTTTGAGGATTTTTCTCACCAGCTTTCAGGGGTGGAGCGACGGAGGGCTGTGATTGGCCGGGACTCCTGTCAATCTCCCTGTCAAAAAAGAGACACAACATTTGTTTTTTTACACACAAACACAACAGGAAACAATCCTGACATACATTTTTAATTTCCTGTGTTTCCCTGAACGTCCAGCTGAGAATACGAGCGTGTTCAGAATCACTGTGCGTCACCACGACTTATTAAATATAAATATATAGATCTGCGTCACACTCATTATTCCTCCTCTTCCGTTCATACAGATTTATTGGACGTATTAAATCCTCATTTCCTTTCCTTTCCTCTCACCTTCATCATTTCTGCTCTCCTTTGTCGTTCCTTATTATATGAATGCATCACATTTATCCAGCAGATTGAGTAAAGGAAAAACACACAATGATGGTTTTAAAATTAAACTTGCGTTTATGTTGTTGAGAAATTCCCCTTTAAATAAATAAAAAGTAATGTGAGCAAAACTTAAAGGTGGGGAAGGTCATTTTGGAGAAACTAAAAAATAGCTTTAATATAAATACATTAAAAACTAAAAAAAGGATATTTTTCACCTGTTTAATAAAAATACTGAGTGTTTCAAAAAAAATAATTACATATGTTTTTGTATTTTTTTCCAATAAGTTATGGATATTTTTCATTCAATTTCTTTCTCATATTTCACATAGAATTGTTATAATTTTCCACGTAAAATTCAGGGTTTAAAACTAAATATTTTTGCATGTTTTTCCAAAAATTGTCAATATTATTTTTATCATTTTAATGAGTAGTTTCCTATTTTCCAATATTTCACACCTAATGTATTCTCAGCAGATTCTATCACAGCGCTGACGGACGTAATAATTACACTAAGCGTGTGTGTGTGTGTGTGTGTGTGTGTGTGTGTGTGTGTGTGTGTGTGTGTGTGTGTGTGTGTGTGTGTGTGTATGTGTGTGTGTGTGTGTGTTTTTCGTCAAGCCTCTCTAATGAGCCTGTATTGTAGAGTGTGTCACAAAGTTCACGTCCAATCATCTCTCCTTTATTTCCTCGTCACGTTTTCCCTCTGAATCTTTCATTCAATTAATATTTCATTTCCTGTCTGTTCTCACACTGCTTTATTATTACTGTTCATTCATCTTAAAGAGTCCTATATATGACTCTTTAAAGTAGAGACACTACATACTGATATACACCTGAACATCAGCACGAGAGGACTCTTTAAAGTAGAGACACTACACACTGATATACACCTGAACATCAGCAGGAGAGGACTCTTTAAAGTAGAGACACTACATACTGATATAAACCTGAACATCAGCAGGAGAGGACTCTTTAAAGTAGAGACACTACATACTGATATACACCTGAACATCAGCAGGAGAGGACTCTTTAAAGTAGAGACACTACATACTGATATACACCTGAACATCAGCAGGAGAGGACTCTTTAAAGTAGAGACACTACGTACTGATATACACCTGAACATCAGCAGGAGAGGACTCT
>JAAKFY010000163.1:97500-111857 GCA_011823955.1 Dissostichus mawsoni
AAATACTCTCAGTACAACTAGAACCTCCTTAAGTACACAAGAAACCTCCTTAAAGACCACAGTGACCTTCTCAAAAGCAAAGGTACCCCTCCAGGATCTTTAGAACCTCCTCAAATACACCTGGAACCTCCTCAACATCCTCAAATACACCTGGAACCTCCTGAAGTACACCTAGAACATTATGAAGAACACAAAGAACATCCTCAGGTAAAACTAGAAATGCTTCATGTGTTGTCAAGTTGTTTGGCCCATTTGTGTTTTCATACCTGCATCGTTCTGAAGCTGCTGCACCTGTGGGCCTCCGTACTGACATATATCTATATATATCATATAATATGTAGATATAGTGAGGACAGTTTGGGACCCTTCTTGGTCTCGAGAGGAGGAAGAGGGCAGAGATAGAAGACTTAAAGGAGCTGCAGGAGAAACAGAGAGGAGTAATGAGGTGTGCAGACAGAGCAATGTAAACTCCTCCGCTGAGTTTACTCTACAGGTGCCCGGAGAGGACAAACACAGCTTTGCTTTAATCCCTCACTTTGTAGATATAACATGTGGACACCGTCTCACCTCCTCCTCCTCGTCACTCTTCCTCACACCTCCTCCTCCTCTTCATCATCACTCTTCCTCACACCTCCTCACTCCTCCTGAAAGTACAAAGGGAGCAACGTTAATAATAAATCAACAGTATCGTGTTTATAACGAAACGAGAGACGCTGCTCTTTAAAAAGTCCTGAGAATTTTTTTATGAAAGAGTAGAAAACACAGAATGAGTGTGTGTGTGTTGTGTGTGTGTGTGTGTGTGTGTGTGTGTGCCTGCGTGTGTGCGTGCGAGCGTGCGTGCGTGCGTGCGTGCGTGCGTGCGTGCGTGCGTGCGATGGGTCCACTGGGAGAGCTGAGTCACTTTTCTCCTCCAGGTCTGGGAAACACATCGGAACTGACAGCCGCCGCAGACAAAAGACCCTCACACACACACACCACAACACACACACACACACACACACACACACACACACACACACACACACACACACACACACACACACACGCACACACGAACACACGAACAGACACACACTCTGCGGATGAATGGGGAAGTCTGAGAGAAAAATTGTCATTGGAAACAGAGAGAGAGGTTTGGAAAGGAAACAATGGGAAAGAAGAAGCAGAGGAAATGAAGAAAAAGACCTTCATCATCATCACACACACACACACACATGCAGACACACACACACACACGCAGACACACACCTCTCCACACACACACAGTATAGGAAGCTTTCTATATTCAACTAACATTATATAAAAAAATGTTACCACCTTTATATTTACGTAAGGCTCTTCAACACACACTTCAACGTTGACTCAACACACACACAACACACACACCACACACACACACACACACACATACACGTGTTTATCAGCTGTAAATGAGTTTGATGACAGCGAGGAAGGTGAGGAAGAGGACGAAGACGTGTCTCTGTTTGCAGCTCGTTTACACCTGAACACCAGTGAGGAGAGTGTGTGTTCAGGTGGGTGTAAAACAACGTTTCTGCAGATTCATTTACAGCCTGTGTGCAGGGGAAGTGTGGTTGTGTGTGTGTGTGCGTGTGTGCTGTGTGTGTGTGTGTGTGTGTGTGTGTGTGTGTTGTGTGTGTGTGTGTGTGTGTGTGTGGAAGTGAATTGAACTGGGATAGACGGGTGGTGACAGTTTGACCACCCAAGTTCCTACTGTACAGAAACACACACACGTTTTGTAAACATAACAAATATCCTGTGTGTGTGTGCGTGCGTGTGTGTGTGTGTGTGTGTTTGGTTCTCTTGGACGTGGGATTTGTTGACAGCTAGGATTTATAACGGACCAATCAGGGAGCCCCTCATGTCAAGAAACGGCCAATTAGACGCTTCGGTTGATTTATTACGCAGAGCGCACCTGTCCTCACCTCCACCAATAAGATGTCAGTGTGCGTGTGCGTGTTTGTGTGCGTGTGCGTGTGCGTGTGTGTGTGTGTGTGTGGTGTGTGTGTGTGTGTGTGTGTGTGTGTGTGTGTGTGTGTGTGGGTGTGTGTGTGTGTTGTGTGTGTGTGTGTGTGTGGTGTGTGTGTTTAGGTCAGGACAGGACGGAGTCTCCCTATTCTTGTTTTGGAACTTTTCATGATTTCTTTCAGACTCTTTTTGGTATGTTGTCACGTCTTTTAGGAGGTCTCATTAAGAGTCCTTTTTGAGGTCTCATTAAGAGTCCTTTTTGAGGTCTCATTAAGAGTCCTTTTTGAGGTCTTTTAGCGATTGTTTTGGTGTCTTTAAGGGGATTGTTTGGTTCTTTTTTGGGATATTTTTGGTGTTTTAACCATTTTCTTGGTGTCTTTTAGTGTTGGTTTAGGTCCACATTTCTTGTCTTTCAGAAGATGTCTTGGTCACATTCTTTCACTCTTTCAGCTGATGTTTGGGGGGATTTTTCTGTTGTGTTTTCATGATGCATTAATGGCTCATTCAGACTTTTGCTGCTGTCTTAAAGCTGTTGTTCTGTAGTCTTTTCTCTGAATAACTGAATATGTCCTTGCTGTGAAACACACTGCGATCAGCTCAGTCTGAAACAAAGGGATTTCTGAGAGTTCACGTCTCCCTCGCTGCAGAGAAACAAAGCAGGAAACGTGTTTTTGTCTTTGATTCTAACTCGTGTTTTTGGCAGCCATTTTTCTTTGGGCGTTTTGGGGATTCCCTGCTCTGCTCCGTCTGCACATCTGTGTTTCATAAAGAAGCTTCGACTCGTGATTCACCCTCATTAGAGAGAGAGAGAGACTCGTCTGATCTGTGGAACGCCCGAAAAATAAAACTCAGTTTGATCCGTCTGCAAACGCCAGGAAGTCCTGCCTGAACTCAGACGGATAATACACATTTTAAACTAAGATATTAATTAAGAAATAAATATAGAAATAAGTACAACAAAATATAAATGAATTGGACAGAGGTTGGGGCTTCCTACAGCCTTGACAATTATATATAAAAAATACATTATATATGTTTTATTTAACACATCACGGTCAATTCTTTGTGTCTTTAGGTGAGCGCTAGCCAATGGGAGCGCGACTGTTCTGTAGTGATGTCACTATGTTCCTGAAATTTGGGATTTTAGCCTTTGTAGAACATTTAAACGCACTAACACCTATAGAACTACAGGAGAGGAAACACAACTGAAGTAACAATAATAGGGACTCTTTCATTAATTAATATTATATAAATAAATTCACTAATTCAATTCCCTTAATTGGCATCTGGTCGGAAAACAGCAACACACTCTAACAAGAAGAAAGACACACACACACACACACACACACACACACACACACACACAGGCTTTAGTAAGTGTAGCATCACACCCCTAATTTCCCATGGTGCATTGTCAACAGAACACACCCGTCCGCCCATGGCAGCACTTCAGACAACACAGACACACACACACACACACACACACACACACACACACACACACACACACACACACAGCTGAAGCCCATCCAGACGCTGCTTCCTGAAGCAAAAGCTCATGGGAATCGAGCGGTTTTATGAACCACAATGCTTTGGAGCGTCTGGTGACCTCAAAGGACACATGGTGAGAAAACTAAAAGTAAATTAAAAAAAAGGAATATAACATATAGTATAATATGTAACACACACACACACACACACACACACACACACACACACACACACACACACACACACACACACACGTCTATATTACAGGAGTGGAAATGGACCAGGACAGATTCCATCAGACTAACATGGCCCTCTGACCTCACAGCTGGGTGTGCGAGTGTGTGTGTGTGTGTATGTTTATTGGTTACTGTCCCCTCCAGCTGCAGAGCTCACGCCCGGCACACATGGAGCCCATTTACACACACACACACACACACACACACACACACACACACACACACACACACACACACACTATGTACATACAGACAGAGGTTTCAAAGCATAAATCCACTGACCTCAGGTGTGTGTGTGTGTGTGGTGTGTGTGTGTGTGTGTGTGTGTGTGTGTGTGTGTGTGTGTGGTGTGTGTGTGTGTGTGTGTGTGTGTGTGTGTGTGTGTGTGTGTGTGTGTGTCGTAGTAAATCCAGATGCAGCAGAGGAAGTCGGTGATGTCTCTGTTCACAGAGGAGGAGGAATGCACTCTGAAATAAGTTAAACAGTCGTTAAGTCTAAAAAAATTATGTGATTATTATAAAAACACAAATCAAATGATTAGGGAAGAAATAATGTTCATATATATTTATTTAAATATTTGCTTTTTAATGATATATAGTTAAATGTTAGTTATATATTCTCCTCCAATATATTTTAATAAGGCTGTGAAAACATCTGGATTTCTCACCAAAAACTACACTTTACAAGATGACATTGAACGCATCATGTTATCTTATTTTGAAGGGTTAAAACAATTGAGCTGTTTTATTGTGAAATATAATCTGGAGGATCAAATCTGAGGTTTCAATTTTTTTGTATCACTTTAATATTTTAACCAGATGTTCAGCATCTGCTACATATTACACTCTACAATACTTCCCATTGTCTCTCTTTAAAGTAGAGACACCACATACTGATATACACCTGAACATCAGCAGGAGAGGACTCTTTAGTAGAGACACACATACTGTAACACTGACATCAGCAGGAGAGGACTCTTTAAAGTAGAGACACTACATACTGATATACACCTGAACATCAGCAGGAGAGGACTCTTTAAAGTAGAGACACTACATACTGATATACACCTGAATATCAGCAGGGAGGACTCTTTAAAGTAGAGACACTACATACTGATATACACCTGAACATCAGCAGGAGAGGACTCTTCAAAGTAGAGACACACATACTGATATACACCTGAACATCAGCAGGAGAGGACTCTTTAAAGTAGAGACACCACATACTGATATACACCTGAACATCAGCAGGAGAGGACTCTTTAAAGTAGAGACACTACATACTGATATACACCTGAACATCAGCAGGAGAGGACTCTTTAAAGTAGAGACACTACATACTGATATACACCTGAAATCAGCAGGGAGGACTCTTTAAAGTAGAGACACTACATACTGATATACACCTGAACATCAGCAGGAGAGGACTCTTTAAAGTAGAGACACTACATACTGATATACACCTGAAACATCAGCAGGGGAGGACTCTTTAAAGTAGAGACACTACATACTGATATACACCTGAACATCAGCAGGAGAGGACTCTTTAAAGTAGAGACACTACATACTGATATACACCTGAACATCAGCAGGAGAGGACTCTTTAAAGTAGAGCACCACATACTGATATACACCTGAACATCAGCAGGAGAGGACTCTTTAAGTAGAGACACTACATACTGATATACACCTGACATCAGCAGGAGAGGACTCTTTAAAGTAGAGACACTACATACTGATACACCTGACATCAGCAGGAGAGGACTCTTTAAAGTAGAGACACTACATACTGATATACACCTGAACATCAGCAGGAGAGGACTCTTTAAAGTAGAGACACTACATACTGAATACACCTGAACATCAGCAGGAGAGGACTCTTTAAAGTAGAGACACTACATACTGATATACACCTGAACATCAGCAGGAGAGGACTCTTTAAAGTAGAGACACTACATACTGATATACACCTGAACATCAGCAGGAGAGGACTCTTTAAAGTAGAGACACTACATACTGATATACACCTGAACATCAGCAGGAGATGACTCTTTAAAGTAGAGACACTACATACTGATATACACCTGAACATCAGAAGGAGAGGACTCTTTAAAGTAGAGGACTACATACTGATATACACCTGAACATCAGCAGGAGAGGACTCTTTAAAGTAGAGACACTACATACTGATATACACCTGAACATCAGCAGGAGAGGACTCTTTAAAGTAGAGACACTACATACTGATATACACCTGAACATCAGCAGGAGAGCACTCTTTAAAGTAGAGACACTACATACTGATATACACCTGAACATCATCAGGAGAGGACTCTTTAAAGTAGAGACACTACATACTGATATACACCTGAACATCAGCAGGAGAGGACTCTTTAAAGTAGAGACACTACATACTGATATACACCTGAACATCAGCAGGAGAGGACTCTTTAAAGTTAGAGACACTACATACTGATATACACCTGAATATCAGCAGGAGAGGACTCTTTAAAGTAGAGACACTACATACGGATATACACCTGAACATCAGCAGGAGAGGACTCTTTAAAGTAGAGACACTACACACTGATATACACCTGAACATCAGCAGGAGAGGACTCTTTAAAGTAGAGACACTACATACTGATATACACCTGAACATCAGCAGGAGAGGACTCTTTAAAGTAGAGACACTACATACTGATATACACCTGAACATCAGCAGGAGAGGACTCTTTAAAGTAGAGACACTACATACTGATATACACCTGAACATCAGCAGGAGAGGACTCTTTAAAGTAGAGACGCTACATACTGATATACACCTGAACATCAGCAGGAGAGGACTCTTTAAAGTAGAGACGCTACATACTGATATACACCTGAACATCAGCAGGAGAGGACTCTTTAAAGTAGAGACACTACATACTGATATACACTGATCATCAGCAGGAGAGGACTCTTTAAAGTAGAGACACTACATACTGATATACACCTGAACATCAGCAGGAGAGGACTCTTTAAAGTAGAGACACTACATACTGATATACACCTGAACATCAGCAGGAGAGGACTCTTTAAAGTAGAGACACAAACATACTGATATACACCTGAACATCAGCAGGAGAGGACTCTTTAAAGTAGAGACACTACATACTGATATACACCTGAACATCAGCAGGAGAGGACTCTTTAAAGTAGAGACACTACATACTGATATACACCTGAACATCAGCAGGAGAGGACTCTTTAAAGTAGAGACACTACATACTGATATACACCTGAACATCAGCAGGAGAGGACTCTTTAAAGTAGAGACACTACATACGGATATACACTGAACATCAGCAGGAGAGGACTCTTTAAAGTAGAGACTCTACATACTGATATACACCTGAACATCAGCAGGAGAGGACTCTTTAAAGTAGAGACACTACATACGGATATACACCTGAACATCAGCAGGAGAGGACTCTTTAAAGTAGAGACACTACACACTGATATACACCTGAACATCAGCAGGAGAGAGGACTCTTTAAAGTAGAGACACAACATACTGATATACACCTGAACATCAGCAGGAGAGGACTCTTTAAAGTAGAGACACTACATACTGATATACACCTGAACATCAGCAGGAGAGGACTCTTTAAAGTAGAGACACTACATACTGATATACACCTGAACATCAGCAGGAGAGGACTCTTTAAAGTAGAGACACTACATACTGATATACACCTGAACATCAGCAGGAGAGGACTCTTTAAAGTAGAGACACTACATACTGATATACACCTGAACATCAGCAGGAGAGGACTCTTTAAAGTAGAGACACCACATACTGATATACACCTGAACATCAGCAGGAGAGGACTCTTTAAAGTAGAGACACTACATACTGATATACACCTGAACATCAGCAGGAGAGGACTCTTTAAAGTAGAGACACCACATACTGATATACACCTGAACAGCAGCAGGAGAGGACTCTTTAAAGTAGAGACACTACACACTGATATACACCTGAACATCAGCAGGAGAGGACTCTTTAAAGTAGAGACACTACATACTGATATACACCTGAACATCAGCAGGAGAGGACTCTTTAAAGTAGAGACACTACATACTGATATACACCTGAACATCAGCAGGAGAGGACTCTTTAAAGTAGAGACACTACATACTGATATACACCTGAACATCAGCAGGAGAGGACTCTTTAAAGTAGAGACACTACATACTGATATATACCTGAACATCAGCAGGAGAGGACTCTTTAAAGTAGAGACACTACATACTGATATACACCTGAACATCAGCAGGAGAGGACTCTTTAAAGTAGAGACACTACATACTGATATACACCTGAACATCAGCAGGAGAGGACTCTTAAAGTAGAGACACTACATACTGATATACACCTGAACATCAGCAGGAGAGGACTCTTTAAAGTAGAGACACTACATACTGATATACACCTGAACATCAGCAGGAGAGGACTCTTTAAAGTAGAGACACTACATACTGAATGTAGAGGAAGGACTTCCAATCTCCTGGGATCAACGAGTTGCACCTGAACGCATCATTGGACTTGAATTGTCTGTAAAGAACATGTAAACAAAAACAGAGTCACTTAATTTAAATTTGAATACTGTCTTTGTGTTTTAGTGTTTATGTTTTAAAGGGACGCTCAGTGTTGGGTTCAGGTGAGGTGAGTCTCTTTATTTCCAGTGTTCAGCGCTCCGATGCCCTGCGCTGTGAACGGACAGTAAACACACCGTACAAAAGGTCTCAGTGAAGCATGTCGTCAACAGAAACAAAACAAACTGTAGATGTGTGTGTGAGCCGTGTTTCATTCTTATCGGTTGAGGCCCAGTTGACCCGCGTTGAGCCGCTCTTTTCACCCCCTTCATTCTCTGGAAGTTATTATGTGAAGCTATTTTTGGTCAGATTGAACTTGTTTAACCTTCATCTTGATATCAATGCTTCAGACGCTTTTTTGCAAATATCCATCGGGGAAAGTTAAGCAAAGGGCAAAGAAAAATATGGGGAAAAGTACAAGAAAAGTTACTATATATTAGATATTAGTGCATTAAATATGAAAAATATGAGAAATAATGTGGGAAGTATAAAGTATTTTTAAAAAAGTGTAATAATCCAAGAAAATATTGAAAAAATATCAGAAATAAATAAAAAAAAAATCCTAAGTGAATAAGAATCCTAAAAAGTCAGAAGAAAGTTACTTTAGAGTTGTACATTTTAGATATTAGTGCTATACATATTACAAAATATATAAAGTGGGAAAAATATCCATATAATATATATTATTATTATATATATAAATATAATGTGACAAATATGTATAAAAATAAGAAAATCTGGAAAAAATGTGTAAGAATCCCAAAAATATCCGAAAGAAATCAAAGAAATTCAGACAGTTATCAGTAAATATGAGTTAATAAGAATCCTAAAAAGTGCAACATTGATGTATTTATATGTAGATATCTTACCCTGTATTTATGGTATATAAATGCATGTGAATGTCCAAAATATGTGTGAAAATCTCCTGAAAATATGTCGAGAAAATTGGGAAAAAATCAGGTGCAAACAGGATGTGTCCCTCTTTGTGTGTGTGTGTGTGTGTGTGTGTGTCTGTCTGTCTGTCTGTCTGTCTGTCTGTCTGTTGTCTGTCTGTCTGTCTGTCTGTCTGTCTGTCTGTCTGTCTGTCTGTGTGTGTGTGGTGTGTCTGTGTCTGTGTGTCTCTGTCTGTCTGTCTGTCTGTCTGTCTGTCTGTCTGTCTGTCTGTCTGTCTGTCTGTCTGTCTGTCTGTCTGTCTGTCTGTCTGTCTGTCTGTCTGTCTGTCTGTCTGTCTGTCTGTCTGTCTGTGTGTGTGTGTGTGTGTGTGTGTGTGTGTGTGTGGTGTGTGTGGTGTGTGTGTGTGTGTGTGTGTGTGTGTGTGTGTGTGTGTGTGGTGTGTGTGTGCAGAAACGTGACGCCTCGTGAGGACAGACTCACAAAAGGCTTTGTTTGGATCTCATTGTTTCGTGTCAGAGGGGTCAGAGGTCGCTTATAATTGGACGGAGCCTCTGCAGAGAGAAGACAGAAAGACATGAAGAAGAAGAAAGAAATAAAATGAGAGGCTGTGATTGGCCGACGTCCTCGTGTGACCTGGGGATTTTAAAGCAGTGCAAATAATGTGATTCTCTGGGTCAAATTCGAGCTGTTTATCCTTCTTTGTGTTGCACTACAGAACACTAGAGTATATCGAACAGTGTGAAGCCGAACATACAAAAGTATACAGAAAGAAATACCAGAAATATCTGAAGATGTCCAAAAATGATAGATAAAATATGGGAAAAGCATCTAGAAATATTAAAGAAATCTCAGATAAATATGTGTGAGGTATGAGTGAGAAAAAGTCGCAAAACTTTAAGGAAAAAAAGGGCAAAATTGTGCCAAAAATCCAAAATATGTGAAAAGAATATAACCTGAAAAACATGTGAAAGACAAATATGTTAAAAGGTATAAGTTAAATAAATTCCTAAAAATGTGCCCTAATCATGAGTAGAGCATGTGAAAGATATAAGTGAAAGATACATGTGTGAAAAATATAAATGAACCAAATCAGGGGTAAAATATGTGAGGAAAAAAGTGACAAATATCCAAAATATCTGGAAAATATAAAAAAGATTCACAAAAATACTAGACATTTTTTTTATATTTTCCAGATACATTTCTCCTAGTTCAAATAAAATGAACTGTTTAAAGGGGACCTATCATGCCAAATGCACTTTCTGATGTCTTTTTACATCAATGTGTCCCGGTGTGTCCCCGGTGCGTCCCCGGCAGTGGTTGCGTTAGACTTTTTCGTTGTCCCTCATTTTGACGGACAGGATCGTAAAATTTCCGTCATAATCCATTATTACCCGTCATTTTATTTTTCATGTTTTAATGATGAGACATATTTAATATTTATGTTTGGGTACTAAGCAGCACATGTTCATTCATTCCTTTTTTAATGATTCATACAGAACTTTTAAGGACATGGAGAAAAAAAAAAGATGAACAGAGACACCGACCGTGCGGTCACTTTTCATGTCAACACGAATATGAATGATTGCCATTGTTTGAAATGAGACAATTACAATTAAAATATGAACAAAACATTTACAAGAACAACTCAATTGACCTGCTGTAGCCTAGCCTGAACTCAGACCTTCCTCCTGGGCCGCATGGATTTAAACTGGGACTGGTGCCCGCTTGTGCTCAGTCAAACGCATCAAGGGAGATTGCAAAAAACATTTTGCCATCTTCCCTCCTCAGCCACTTAAACTCTTGCTCCCACTGAACCCGGTACTCCCGCTTCAACTCCTTGCCACTCGCTTGTCCCTCTGCTGCAGGCTGAACGTTGTCAGTTTTAGTCTTACTGGCTTGTCCTTCATCCTCCACTGCATCAATCCTCTTTTTCACCTCGTTTATCCACACCATCACAATTACTGGGCTTATTAAAAAAGCTTCGGACACTCAGCTGCCGTGACATTTTGCGATTGCTAAAGCCGGTTAAACAACGAGGTAATCAACGAGGTCAAATACAAGACTAGACAATAGCTACTTAATATGCACACACTCGCCACCAACTGGACAGGGGTGGGAATTACTAAATAATAGTTACAGTAGATCGCCCTCAGTCTACCTGGCCACTAAGGATGTAATATAATGTGGGCCGCTGGTGGACATTTGGCGCTGTTCCGAGTTGTGTTCTAATCTGTCAAAATGACGGACTGCTTTCAGATTTTTCCGTCATTCTTGAAATAATTCCGTCACAGACGGAAAATATTCGGTTAACGCGACCTCTGTCCCCGGTGTGTCCCCGGTGCGTCGGGGAACTCACGCAGCGTCAGGAAATAAAACCCTCTCTCTTTTCCTCCGAACCCAAATCTTTTTAAAAGGGGGAACAACGAGCGAATACAGATTTACTGCCGCGATGACGTCAAATCGGCGGCGGACCCGCAGAGAGTTGCTATCAGAAACAATGCCTGACGTGTTTTGGACGTAATCTTGTCTTTGTTTACATTAGCACGCCTCGCTAACACTCAGAGCTAACCTGTGCTGGAGAGCACGTGTTTAAAAAAGCAGGAAATTAAAAAGGAACGTTTTCCGAATGCCAGGAAGGATTCTTGCCTCGCTTCTGAAGCAAGTGACTCGGAAGACATGTGCTACCAAGCAAGCGTCCTCCACATTGAGAAACACCCAGGAACAGGGCTGCGATAGAGGGGTATGAGCAGTAAGAGGCATGGCTGCGATGGGGGATCGGTTTGGGATTTGAAGCAAAACACTTCACAGACATGTTTTGTGTAGTGTGGGGTGGCCTATGTTTTCCAGTACAGCACGATAGGTCCACTTAACTTAAGGTTCAGATTTGTATTTATTTGTGTTTCCATATCTGCTGCAGGGTTTCAGAGAATAAATGAAGGGGGACGTCGACGTCATTTCATCTGCAAACAGGAAGGGAGTCACAAAACAAACCTCTGGAGAAGATCTGCAGCTTCTCAAACTCTGTTCTGCTTTTATATAATAAACCATAATATGCAATATAAGTCTTCTATGTTAATATAAATATATATTACAAATTCACAGAAAACTAGTCCTCCTTGTCGCAGAGGTTTTTAAATGATTTGTACTTAAATTGAATAATTATTTTTATTCTGGAATTATTTTGGTATTTATTGAATTTTTCTTCTGCTGTTTTATTAAATGTTTTAAATATTCATTCGTATTTTTTGCAGCACTGTCATTTTTATTTACACACACACACACACACACACACACGCTCAGACACACACAAACACACACACACACACACACACACACGCTCAGACACACACACACACACACGCTCAGACCACACACACACACAAACACACACACGCTCAGACCACACACACACACACGCTCAGACACACACACACACACACACACGCTCAGACACACACACACACACACACACACACATGCTCAGACACACACACACTCAGACACACACACACACACTCAGACACACACACACCAACACACACATGCTCAGACACACAGACACACAACACACAAACACACACACACACACACACGCTCAGACACACAAAACACACACACACGCTCAGAACACACACACACGCTCAGACCACACACACACACACACACGCTCAGACACACACACACACGCTCAGACACACACACGCTCAGACACACACACACACACACATGCTCAGACACACACACACTCAGACACACACACACACACTCAGACACACACCAACACACACATGCTCAGACACACAGACACACACACACAAACACACACACACACGCTCAGCACACACAGACACACACACACACGCTCAGACACACACACACACATGCTCAGACACACAGACACACACACACACATACACACGCTCAGACACACACACACACACACATGCTCAGACACACACACAAACACACACACACACGCTCAGACACACACAGACACACACATACGCTCAGACACACACACACACACACATGCTCAGACACACAGACACACACACACACGCTCAGACACACACACGCTCAGACACACACACACACACACACACACACATGCTCAGACACACAGACACACAACACACACAAGCTCAGACACACACACACAGCTCAGGACACACACATACGCACATGCTCAGACACCACACACACACGCTCAGACACACACACAGACACGCTCAGACACACACACACACACACATGCTCAGACACACACACAGACACGCTCAGACACACACACACACGCTCAGACACACACACACACACGCTCAGACACACACACGCTCAGACACACACACACGCTCAGACACACACACACGCTCAGACACACAGACACACACACACACACGCACAGAAACACACACACGCTCAGACACACACACACACACACATGCTCAGACACACAGACACACAGACACACACACACACACACACGCTCAGACACACACACACACACGCTCAGACACACACACACACACACACACACATGCTCAGACACACAGACACACACACAACAAGCTCAGACAACACACACACACACGCTCAGACACACACACACACATACGCACATGCTCAGACACACAGACACACACACACACACACGCTCAGACACACGCTCAGACACACACACACACCATGCTCAGACACACACACAGACACGCTCAGACACACACACACACACGCTCAGACACACACACACACGCTCAGACACACACACGCTCAGACACACACACACGCTCAGACACACACACGCTCAGACACACACACACATGCTCAGACACACACAAAACACACGCTCAGACACACACACAAACACACGCTCAGACACACACACAAACACACACACACAAATTAAATTACATATAAATAAAAAAATGTGTCACTACTTTTTAATATGGCATTTTTTTGTATTTTTTATTCCACTTTCTGCTGTTTTAAATGTATCTCTCTGACATTTTATGATATTTCTCTGCACGTTTTCTACATTTTTGATGTGCTTTATTCCTAATCTGCCTCCTTCTACACAGGAACATCCAGAGTTATTTCAGTAACACGAGAC
>JAAKFY010000163.1:112857-127857 GCA_011823955.1 Dissostichus mawsoni
ACAGAACAACCTGCAGCAAGTAGGTTCCACATGAAACATAGAACAACCTGCAGCAAGTAGGTTCCACATGAAACATAGAACAACCTGCGGCAAGTAGGTTCCACGTGAAAACATAGAACAACCTGCAGCAAGTAGGTTCCACGGAAACATAGAACAACCTGCGGCAAGTAGGTTCACATGAAACATAGAACAACCTGTAGCAAGTAGGTTCCACATGAAACATAGAACAACCTGCAGCAAGTAGGTTCCACGTGAAACATAGAACAACCTGCAGCAAGTAGGTTCCACGTGAAACATAGAACAACCTGCAGCAAGTAGGTTCCACGTGAAACATAGAACAAACTGCAGCAAGTAGGTTCCACGTAAAACATAGAACAACCTGCAGCAAGTAGGTTCCACATGAAACATAGAACAACTGCAGCAAGTAGGTTCCACGTGAAACATAGAACAACCTGCAGCAAGTAGGTTCCACGTGAAACATAGAACAACCTGCAGCAAGTAGGTTCCACTAAACATAGAACAACCTGCAGCAAGTAGGTTCCACATGAAACATAGAACAACCTGCAGCAAGTAGGTTCCACGTGAAACATAGAACAACCTGCAGCAAGTAGGTTCCACGTGAAACATAGAACAACCTGCAGCAAGTAGGTTCCACGTGAAACAGAACAACCTGCAGCAAGTAGGTTCCACGTGAAACATAGAACAACCTGCAGCAAGTTGGTTCCACATGAAACATAGAACAACCTGCGGCAAGTAGGTTCACATGAAACATAGAACAACCTGCGGCAAGTAGGTTCCATATGAAACATAGAACAACCTGTAGCAAGTAGGTTCCACATGAAACATAGAACAACCTGCAGCAAGTAGGTTCCACATGAAAGATAGAACAACCTGCAGCAAGTAGGTTCCACGTGAAACATTAGAACAACCTGCAGCAAGTAGGTTCCACGTGAAACATAGAACAACCTGCAGCAAGTAGGTTCCACACGAAACATAGAACAACCTGCAGCAAGTAGGTTCCACGTGAAACATAGAACAATGACAGCAAGTAGGTTCCACGTAAAACATAGAACAACCTGCAGCAAGTAGGTTCCACATGAAACATAGAACAATCTGCATCAAGTAGGTTCCACGTGTGAAACATAGAACAACCTGCAGCAAGTAGGTTCCACATGAAACATAGAACAACCTGCAGCAAGTAGGTTCCACGTGAAACATAGAACAACCTGCAGCAAAGTAGGTTCCACGTGAAACATAGAACAACCTGCAGCAAGTAGGTTCCACGTGAAACAGAAACAACCTGCAGCAAGTAGGTTCCACGTGAAACATAGAACAACCTGCAGCAAGTTGGTTCCACATGAAACATAGAAACAACCTGCGGCAAGTAGGTTCCACATGAAACATAGAACAACCTGCGGCAAGTAGGTTCCACATGAAACATAGAACAACCTGTAGCAAGTAGGTTCCACATGAAACATAGAACAACTTGCAGCAAGTAGGTTCCACATGAAAGATAGAACAACCTGCAGCAAGTAGGTTCCACGTGAAACATAGAACAACCTGCAGCAAGTAGGTTCCACGTGAAACATAGAACAACCTGCAGCAAGTAGGTTCCACACGAAACATAGAACAACCTGCAGCAAGTAGGTTCCACGTGAAACATAGAACAACCTGCAGCAAGTAGGTTCCACGTAAAACATAGAACAACCTGCAGCAAGTAGGTTCCACATGAAACATAGAACAACCTGCAGCAAGTAGGTTCCACGTGAAACATAGAACAACCTGCAGCAAGTAGGTTCCACGTGAAACATAGAACAACCTGCAGCAAGTAGGTTCCACGTAAAACATAGAACAACCTGCAGCAAGTAGGTTCCACATGAAACATAGAACAACCTGCAGCAAGTAGGTTCCACGTGAAACATAGAACAACCTGCAGCAAGTAGGTTCCACGTGAAACATAGAACAACCTGCAGCAAGTAGGTTCCACGTGAAACAGAACAACCTGCAGCAAGTAGGTTCCACGTGAAACATAGAACACCTGCAGCAAGTTGGTTCCACATGAAACATAGAACAACCTGCGGCAAGTAGGTTCAACATGAAACATAGAACAACCTGTAGCAAGTAGGTTCCACATGAAACATAGAACAACCTGCAGCAAGTAGGTTCCACATGAAGATAGAACAACCTGCAGCAAGTAGGTTCCACGTGAAACATAGAACAACCTGCAGCAAGTAGGTTCCACGTGAAACATAGAACAACCTGCAGCAAGTAGGTTCCACACGAAACATAGAACAACCTGCAGCAAGTAGGTTCCACGTGAAACATAGAACAACCTGCAGCAAGTAGGTTCCACGTGAAACATAGAACAACCTGCAGCAAGTAGGTTCCACACGAAACATAGAACAACCTGCAGCAAGTAGGTTCCACGTGAAACATAGAACAACAGAAAACAATACAGGACATCACATCTACAGACCTATCGACGAACAGGTACCAACAGGTACCAACAGGTACCAACAGTACCAACAGTACCAAACAGTACCAACAGGTACCAACAGTACCAACAGTACCAACAGGTACCAACAGTACCAACAGTACCAACAGTACCAACAGTACCAACAGTACCAACAGGTACCAACAGTACCAACAGTACCAACAGTACCAACAGTACCAACAGTACCAAAGAGCATGTCAGCTATCCGAGCTTTAAAAACATGCAGTGGAACAAATTGCTCAGTTTCCATTCTTGTTGCAGAACGTTCCCAGCAGGAGGATCTGCGCTAGGGCTGCACGAAATTGGAAAAAAACTGACATTGCGATATTTCTTTCCCCTGCGTATATATATATTGCGATATGAAAAAATACAGGAATGAAGAAAGACCGCAAACCATCCTTTCTTGAACTTTCATGCTACACAGTTGGTATTTTTTTTACGATATTTAACCGGATGAAGGATTTTAGTCACGGACGTCTGGATCTGAAGTTCTCAGAGCAACAAGCTGAGCTAGCTCGGTTATCCTGCTGTGATCTGATCAAGAATGGTTGTGATTGGTGGTTTGCTGTGCATGCAGAGCCGGCATGTCACTCACTCAAGTACCCCTGACATGAGAGCGCTCGAGTTTTCCTTTTGTAGCAAGCAGCAAAATAATTGTAACATGACGTGTTTGAGTTCATTTGCCTACTTAATATCACACGTCTTAAAAAAAAGAAGAAGAAAAAAAGAAATCGCACGTCCTGCAATGTGAATATCGCGCATGCGCATAACGCGATTATCGTCACAACACGATGTATCGTGCAGCCCTAAGCTGCGCACATAAAAGCTGCGCACATAAAAGCCTTCGTACCTAAGTCAGTCCTTGGCACATGTAACAAGACCACATCATGTGATCTCAGGCAATAGCTACCTGCCACTCTCTGTGAGATCAGAGAGCAGATGTAAGATGGGAGTTTACCCAGCATGGCTTTGTAGATGAACATGAACCAGTGACTGAGCATCCGTACAGTGAGTGAAGGCAGACCTGCCCTGGCATACAGGGCACAGTGATGAGTTAGTGCTTTACAGTTAGTCACACATCTCAGAGCACTGTGATAGGCGGCATCTAACTTGATCAGGTGATGATCAGGTGATGATCAGGTGATGATCAGGTGATGATCAGGTGATGATCAGGTGATCATCAGGTGCATTCAGATAGACCAGATCCCCATAGGCCAGCACAGGTCAAAAGGTCACATAACTGAGTGATAACTACTGTATATTAAAAGGTGTGTCTCTGCTATCCAGTAGTATTCAAATAAATCTTAAGACAATATACCAAAACATGAAAACATACATAAATAATAAAGAAATAAATAATAAAGGAAGAAAATTAAAGGCATATTATAAAAAAAAAGGTATTTCATCATTTAAAAAAAACAACTATTCATAGTGAAAAATATATTAATACGTTTATTAAATGTATAAAAAAAAAGGTGTTTCTGCAACCAGTGAAAACTACTGTCTCTAATATCTCCCCTTTCCCCCTCAGAGTTCCCTGTCTTAGTTTCAGGAGTTTCTGACGACCTTCCTGAGGACACGGCTCCTCTGGATCCTCTTCTCAAATCAGATCCACTTTACATTCAGCCGGCGCCTCGGAGGAGAGCAGAGGAAATGTAAATGTTCCCAGAGATCAGCGGCGCAGATTGAAAGGTGAGTTCAGAGTCTCACCTGTCCTCACATGACATTCAGCAGCCGCCTCAAACCTAATCAGCAGGATTTAATCAGAGAGGGATCACAGGGGGAAATCAATGCAGGGGCTGTGAGGATTCTTCACATTAATGCAGAGGAGCAGAGGGAGAGTACTTTAATTCAGAAAACCTCCTGCTATCATCCATGCTTCCTATATAGATGAAATAAGATAAGAGATAAGACAGGATTTATTTATCCAGAAGGAAGTTGTTGTGCCAGAGTTACACAAATACAATAAACACAGCAGCATAATAATACAACTGTACACTAACAGGCTTCTTCCTCCTGTGACATAGATCCATGATTCACATAGACTGTTAGTATGTTAGTGTTTTCAACAAGTTGGGCTTTTTTTGTGGTCGCTATGGTGGTTTTTAGGCGCCGCCATCTTGGTATTACCAGCTTTGTTTAATGTCTTCATCTTGGTGTCTGGTCGTTGTTGGTCGTTGTTATCTTGGTGTCTGGTCGTTGTTATCTTGGTGTCTGGTCGTTGTTATCTTGGTGTCTGGTCGTTGTAATCTTGGTGTCTGGTCGTTGTTATCTTGGTGTCGGTCGTTGTAATCTTGGTGTCTGGTCGTTGTTATCTTGGTGTCTGGTCGTTGTTATCTTGGTGTCTGGTCGTTGTTATCTTGGTGTCTGTTATCTTGGTGTCTGTTCGTTGTTATCTTGGTGTCTGTTATCTTGGTGTCTGTTCGTTGTAATCTTGGTGTCTGGTCGTTGTTATCTTGGTGTCTGGTCGTTGTTATCTTGGTGTCTGGTCGTTGTTATCTTGTGTCTGGTCGTTGTTATCTTGGTGTCTGGTCGTTGTTATCTTGGTGTCTGGTCGTTGTTATCTTAGTGTCTGTTATCTTGGTGTCTGCTCGTTGTTATCTTGGTGTCTGGTCGTTGTAATCTTGGTGTCTGGTCGTTGTTATCTTGGTGTCTGGTCGTTGTTATCTTGGTGTCTGTTATCTTGGTGTCTGGTCGTTGTTATCTTGGTGTCTGGTCGTTGTTATCTTGGTGTCTGGTCGTTGTTATCTTGGGTCTGTTATCTTGGTGTCTGGTCGTTGTTATCTTGGTGTCTGGTCGTTGTTATCTTGGTGTCTGTTATCTGGTGTCTGGTCGTTGTTATCTTGGTGTCTGTTCTGTTATCTTGGTGTCTGGTCGTTGTTATCTTGGTGTCTGTCGTTGTTATCTTGGTGTCTGTTCGTTGTTATCTTGGTGTCTGGTCGTGTTATCTTGGTGTCTGGTCGTTGTAATCTTGGTGTCTGGTCGTTGTTATCTTGGTGTCTGGTCGTTGTTATCTTGGTGTCTGGTCGTTGTTATCTTGGTGTCTGGTCGTTGTTATCTTGGTGTCTGGCGTTGTTATCTTGGTGTTTGGTCGTTGTTATCTTGGTGTTTGGTCGTTGTTATCTTGGTGTTTGGTCGTTGTTATCTTGGTGTCTGGTCGTTGTAATCTTGGTGTCTGGTCGTTGTTATCTTGGTGTTTGGTCGTTGTTATCTTGGTGTCTGGTCGTTGTAATCTTGGTGTCTGGTCGTTGTTATCTTGGTGTCTGGTCGTTGTTATCTTGGTGTTTGGTCGTTGTTATCTTGTGTCTGGTCGTTGTTATCTTGGGTCTGGTCGTTGTAATCTTGGTGTCTGGTCGTTGTTATCTTGGTGTCTGGTCGTTGTTATCTTGGTGTCTGGTCGTTGTTATCTTGGTGTCTGGTCGTTGTTATCTTGGTGTCTGGTCGTTGTTATCTTGGTGTCTGGTCGTTGTAATCTTGGTGTCTGGTCGTTGTTATCTTGGTGTCTGGTCGTTGTTATCTTGGTGTCTGTTATCTTGGTGTCTGGTCGTTGTTATCTTGGTGTCTGGTCGTTGTTATCTTGGTGTCTGGTCGTTGTTATCTTGGTGTCTGCTCGTTGTTATCTTGGTGTCTGGTCGTTGTTATCTTGGTGTCTGGTCGTTGTTATCTTGGTGTCTGTTCGTTGTTATCTTGGTGTCTGGTCGTTGTTATCTTGGTGTCTGGTCGTTGTTATCTTGGTGTCTGGTCGTTGTTATCTTGGTGTCTGCTCGTTGTTATCTTGGTGTCTGGTCGTTGTTATCTTGGTGTCTGGTCGTTGTTATCTTGGTGTCTGTTCGTTGTTATCTTGGTGTCTGGTCGTTGTTATCTTGGTGTCTGGTCGTTGTTATCTTGGTGTCTGTTATCTTGGTGTCTGGTCGTTGTTATCTTGGTGTCTGGTCGTGTTATCTTGGTGTCTGGTCGTTGTTATCTTGGTGTCTGTTCGTTGTTATCTTGGTGTCTAGTCGTTGTTATCTTGGTGTCTGGTCGTGTTATCTTGGTGTCTGGTCGTTGTTATCTTGGTGTCTGCTCGTTGTTATTGGTGTCTGGTCGTTGTTATCTTGGTGTCTGGTCGTTGTTATCTTGGTGTCTGGTCGTTGTTATCTTGGTGTCTGGTCGTTGTAATCTTGGTGTCTGTTATCTTGGTGTCTGGTCGTTGTTATCTTGGTGTCTGGTCGTTGTTATATTGGTGTCTGGTCGTTGTTATCTTGGTGTCTGGTCGTTGTTATCTTGGTGTCTGGTCGTTGTAATCTTGGTGTCTGGTCGTTGTTATCTTGGTGTCTGGTCGTTGTTATCTTGGTGTCTGGTCGTTGTTATTTGGTGTCTGGTCGTTGTTATCTTGGTGTCTGGTCGTTGTTATCTTGGTGTCTGGTCGTTGTTATCTTGGTGTCTGGTCGTTGTTATCTTGCTGTCTGATCGTTGTTGTTATCTTGGTGTCTGGTCGTTGTTATCTTGGTGTCTGTTATCTTGGTGTCTGGTCGTTGTTATCTTGGTGTCTGGTCGTTGTTATCTTGGTGTCTGGTCGTTGTTATCTTGGTGTCTGGTCGTTGTTATCTTGGTGTCTGGTCGTTGTTATCTTGGTGTCTTGTCGTTGTTATCTTGGTGTCTGTTATCTTGGTGTCTGTTATTGGTGTCTGGTCGTTGTTATCTTGGTGTCTGGTCGTTGTTATCTTGGTGTCTGGTCGTTGTTATCTTGGTGTCTGGTCGTTGTTATCTTGGTGTCTGGTCGTTGTTATCTTGGTGTTGGTCGTTGTTATCTTGGTGTCTGCTCGTTGTTATCTTGGTGTCTGCTCGTTGTTATCTTGGTGTCTGGTCGTTGTTATCTTGGTGTCTGGTCGTTGTTATCTTGGTGTCTGGTCGTTGTTATCTTGGTGTCTGGTCGTTGTTATCTTGGTGTCTGCTCGTGTTATCTTGGTGTTTGGTCGTTGTTATCTTGGTGTCTAGTCGTTGTTATCTTGGTGTCTGGTCGTTGTTATCTTGGTGTCTGGTCGTTGTTATCTTGGTGTCTGGTCGTTGTTATCTTGGTGTTGGTCGTTGTTATCTTGGTGTCTGGTCGTTGTTATCTTGGTGTCTGGTCGTTGTTATCTTGGTGTTTGGTCGTTGTTATCTTGGTGTCTAGTCGTTGTTATCTTGGTGTCTGGTCGTTGTTATCTTGGTGTTTGGTCGTTGTTATCTTGGTGTCTGGTCGTTGTTATCTTGGTGTCTGGTCGTTGTTATCTTGGTGTTTGGTCGTTGTTATCTTGGTGTCTGGTCGTTGTTATCTTGGTGTCTGGTCGTTGTTATCTTGGTGTTTGGTCGTTGTTATCTTGGTGTCTGGTCGTTGTTATCTTGGTGTCTGTTATCTTGGTGTCTGGTCGTTGTTATCTTGGTGTCTGGTCGTTGTTATCTTGGTGTCTGCTCGTTGTTATCTTGGTGTCTGTTATTTTGGTCTGGTCGTTGTTATCTTGGTGTCTGGTCGTTGTTATCTTGGTGTCTGCTCGTTGTTATCTTGGTGTCTGTTATCTTGGTGTCTGGTCGTTGTTATCTTGGTGTCTGGTCGTTGTTATCTTGGTGTCTGCTCGTTGTTATCTGGTGTCTGGTCGTTGTTATCTTGGTGTCGGTCGTTGTTATCTTGGTGTCTGGTCGTTGTTATCTTGGTGTCTGCTCGTTGTTATCTTGGTGTCTGTTATCTTGGTGTCTGGTCGTTGTAATCTTGGTGTCTGGTCGTTGTTATCTTGGTGTCTGGTCGTTGTTATCTTGGTGTCTGGTCGTTGTTATCTTGTGTGTTTGGTCGTTGTTATCTTGGTGTCTGGTCGTTGTTATCTTGGTGTCTGTTATCTTGGTGTCTGGTCGTTGTTATCTTGGTGTCTGGTCGTTGTTATCTTGGTGTCTGCTCGTTGTTATCTTGGTGTCTGTTATCTTGGTGTCTGGTCGTTGTAATCTTGGTGTCTGGTCGTTGTTGTTATCTTGGTGTCTGCTCGTTGTTATCTTGGTGTCTGGTCGTTGTTATCTTGGTGTCTGGTCGTTGTTATCTTGGTGTCTGGTCGTTGTTATCTTGGTGTCTGGTCGTTGTTATCTTGGTGTCTGGTCGTTGTTATCTTGGTGTCTGGTCGTTGTAATCTTGGTGTCTGGTCGTTGTTATCTTGGTGTCTGGTCGTTATTATCTTGGGTCTGGTCGTTGTTATCTTGGTGTTTGGTCGTTGTTATCTTGGTGTCTGGTCGTTGTTATCTTGGTGTCTGGTCGTTGTTATCTTGGTGTCTGGTCGTTGTAATCTTGGTGTCTGGTCGTTGTTATCTTGGTGTTGGTCGTTGTTATCTTGGTGTCTGGTCGTTGTTATCTTGGTGTCTGGTCGTTGTTGTTATCTTGGTGTCTGGTCGTTGTTATCTTGGTGTCTGGTCGTTGTTATCTTGGTGTCTGGTCGTTGTTATCTTGGTGTCTGGTCGTTGTTATCTTGGTGTCTGGTCGTTGTTATCTTGGTGTCTGGTCGTTGTTATCTTGGTGTCTGGTCGTTGTTATCTTGGTGTCTGGTCGTTGTTATCTTGGTTTTTGGTCGTTGTTATCTTGGTATAACCAGTTTTGTCACCATCTTGGTTTTTGGTCGTCGTTATCTTTGTATCATCATCTTAGGTTTTGGTTATCGTTCTCTTGGTTTTTGGTACTAAACATCTTGTATTTGGTCGTTATTATCTTGGTTTATGGCGGTCGCTATCTTAGTTTCTGGTCGTCACTTTTTATATTTGGGACATTTTTCGTCTTGGTTTGTTGCGCTGTCACCATCTTGCTGTTTTGACGTGGCCTTCTTGGTTGTGGCCGTTTCTATCTATGTTTTTTTGTCCGTCTCCACCTTTGTATCTTTGGCAGTCTTCATCTTGGTGTTTAGCTGTTGCCATGTTATTAGAGGTCACAATCTGGCCATCATTTCTTACCCGTCATCATCTTGCTGTCAAAAGTTTGGTTTTTAACGGAGTCCATCTCGCCAACATCAACTTGGTTTCTGGTCGTCACCATGTTGGTTTTAAGACATTTTATTTGACCCAACATGTCGTCATAAACCTTCATGAAGTAGAAAAATAACCTAAGAAAGCAAATTCATCCCCAGCACTTTGACATTATGTGAAGTACTTCAGTTTTCCTCATCTGAACCTCCTTTCTCCACTGTTTTCAGGTGTTTCTACCTGTTGGTGAATATCTGCCGGTCGTCTCAGGTCACACGCTCCTCATCGACCCGAAAAAAAGAAACAGAGAAGAAGTAGAAACCCTGATTGAGATTCAGAGGAGAAGCTCGATTCACCCCGACGTGACTCCTCTCTGCAGGCAAGTGTAATGACTCACACACACACACACACACACACACACACACACACACCACACACACACACACACACACACACACACACACACACACACACACACACACACACACACACACACACTGAGCTGTAAATGCAAACACTCAGAGTTCATTATCCACAGATTAATTTATGAGTTGGAGGATCATTTGAATTGTTTTCTGCTGGGACGTCTGAGGACCTCACGCTGAAACTCTGAATGAAAACTTTTACTGCAAGAAAACTCAAAATAAAGTACATCTCATTTCCATATTCATGCTTAACGATGTCATTTTGGGAGCTACAGTCAGTTTACCTTCAAGCTGAATCTCACTCAGGAAATAAGAAAACTAATGTCATCCAGTGACCTGTTTTTAACTTTCACTGGGAATCCCCATCCATGAGAGGACTCTTTAAAGTAGAGACACTACATACTGAAATACACCTGAACATCAGCAGGAGAGGACTCTTTAAAGTAGAGACACTACATACTGAAATACACCTGAACAACAGCAGGAGAGGACTCTTTAAAGTAGAGACACTACATACTGAAATACACCTGAACAACAGCAGGAGAGGACTCTTTAAAGTAGAGACACTACATACTGATATACACCTGAACATCAGCAGGAGAGGACTCTTTAAAGTAGAGACATTACATACTGATATACACCTGAACATCAGCAGGAGAGGACTCTTTAAAGTAGAGACACTACATACTGAAATACACCTGAACATCAGCAGGAGAGGACTCTTTAAAGTAGAGACACTACATACTGAAATACACCTGAACATCAGCAGGAGAGGACTCTTTAAAGTAGAGACACTACATACTGATATACACCTGAACATCAACAGGAGAGGACTCTTTAAAGTAGAGACACTACATACTGATATACACCTGAACATCAGCAGGAGAGGACTCTTTAAAGTAGAGACACTACATACTGATATACACCTGAACATCAGCAGGAGAGGACTCTTTAAAGTAGAGACACTACATACTGATATACACCTGAACATCAACAGGAGAGGACTCTTTAAAGTAGAGACACTACATACTGATATACACCTGAACATCAGCAGGAGAGGACTCTTTAAAGTAGAGACACTACATACTGATATACACCTGAACGTCAGCAGGAGAGGACTCTTTAAAGTAGAGACACTACATACTGATATACACCTGAACATCAACAGGAGAGGACTCTTTAAAGTAGAGACACTACATACTGATATACACTCTTTAAAGAGTTTTGAAGTGATTATATATCTGAAGTTGTTTGAGTTTCTTTAGTTTCTCACACACCTGTGCAGAGACGTTACGTTTGTGACCCTATCCCCCCTTCACTCACCCAAAAACTCTTTCATTAAAGTCGGTGAACCTTTTCATCGAGTTCACCGGGACACGCACGCAAGCACACGCACGCACACACACACACAGACACACACCACACACACACACACACACAAACACACACACACACACACCACACACACACACACACACACACACACAAACACTCTGAAGTGGCTGGAGGTGCTTAATTTCATTTCTCATTCAGCGGCTGTATTTATGAGCTCTGCTATGCATGAGGGACATTTACATTTAACTCAGCCGTCCGACCTACATACCAACGAGCACTGACAGAAACTAATGTGAGAGGAGACAGGCTCGCTTTAGGCTGAATTTAAATATATAAAAGTGTGATTTCTCCTCCATACTGCAGTGAACTGAGGCGAACTCCGGAGAAGAAACCTCCCGAACTCTTGTTTTGAAACGAGATCCGAAGCGTGAATATTTCCTCAGATTTTCTGGGATTTGAATCGTGAAAGAGACGCCCTGTGACCTGATTTATCCCCAAAATATAACATCATCAAGCAGGAACTCAAACAATCAGCCTTCATCCACAAACACACCTGGAGATTATAACAGAGCTGCGGGAGGTCGTGTTTTTGTGCTGGAACCTGAAGGCATCATCTCTGAAGAGGCCTCATTAGGATATTAAACATAACCTGTCAGAAAACTTGTAATATAAAAAGTAATTGTGTTCATGGTGATATCTGTTAGTTAATTATCTGACTCCATTCACGTGCAGTGTGTTCAGAGATGGCACAAGTACATCCTTTACTCAAGGAGAAGTACACACATCCTTTACTCCAGTAGAAGTACAGATACTTGTGTTTAAAAATACTCTGGTAAAAGTAGAAGTACTGACTAAACTTCTTTACTCAAGTAAAAGTAAAGAGGCTTTGAAATGTACTTCAGTAAAAAGTACCCATAACTAGCAGCTGTTTTAAAGAGTACCTGACCTCCCTTTATATTAATAGAACAATAATGTCATTGTTAGCTAATGAATGTTTCCATGCTGAACAACGGCAACATGACAACGTTTCCATTGGTCCCTCTTCTTTAGAGAAGACCAGGAAATGATGGATACACGGATCGTGTTCAAATCAATAGGCACGCAATGACTCTAAATAATAATGATCACGCCACAAACACACATTCAGACTAAAGGAACCAGCCTGTTTGGAACATGGAAGAAGTAGAAAGTCATTTGGGGTAAGAAGTAGTACAGGTATTTGGGTTCAACATGTAAGAAGTAGAAAGTACAGGTATTTGGGTTCAACAGTGTACAGGTAGTTCATGTAAGAAGAAAGTACAGGTATTTGGGTTCAACATGTAAGAAGTAGAAAGTACAGGTATTTGGGTTCAACATGTAAGAAGTAGAAAGTACAGGTATTTGGGTTCAACATAAGAAGTAGAAAGTACAGGTATTTGGGTTCACATGTAGAAGGAGAAAGTACAGGTATTTGGGTTCAAATGTAAGAAGTAGAAAGTACAGGTATTTGGGTTCAACATGGAAGAAGTAGAAAGTACAGGTATTTGGGTTCAACATGGAAGAAGTAGAAAGTACAGGTATTTGGGTTCAACATGTAAGAAGTAGAAAGTACAGGTATTTGGGTTCACATGTAAGAAGGAGAAAGTACAGGTATTTGGGTTCAACATGTACGAAGTAGAAAGTACAGGTATTTGGGTTCAACATGTAAGAAGTAGAAAGTACAGGTATTTGGGTTCAACATGGAAGAAGTAGAAAGTACAGGATTTGGGTTCAACATGGAAGAAGTAGAAAGTACAGGTATTTGGGTTCAACATGAAGAAGTAGAAAGTACAGGTATTTGGGTTCAACATGTAAGAAGGAGAAAGTACAGGTATTTGGGTTCAACATGTAAGAAGTAGAAAGTACAGGTATTTGGGTTCAACATGTAAGAAGTAGAAAGTACAGGTATTTGGGTTCAACATGTAAGAAGTAGAAAGTACAGGTATTTGGGTTCAACATGTAAGAAGTAGAAAGTACAGGTATTTGGGTTCAACATGTAAGAAGTAGAAAGTACAGGTATTTGGGTTCAACATGTAAGAAGTAGAAAGTACAGGTATTTGGGTTCAACATGTAAGAAGTAGAAAGTACAGGTATTTGGGTTCAACATGTAAGAAGTAGAAAGTACAGGTATTTGGGTTCAACATGTAAGAAGTAGAAAGTACAGGTATTTGGGTTCAACATGTAAGAAGTAGAAAGTACAGGTATTTGGGTTCAACATGTAAGAAGTAGAAAGTACAGGTATTTGGGTTCAACATGTAAGAAGTAGAAAGTACAGGTATTTGGGTTCAACATGTAAGAAGTAGAAAGTACAGGTATTTGGGTTCAACATGTAAGAAGTAGAAAGTACAGGTATTTGGTTCAACATGTAAGAAGTAGAAAGTACAGGTATTTGGGTTCAACATGTAAGAAGTAGAAAGTACAGGTATTTGGTTCAAATGTAAGAAGAAAGTAAAAGTCGTCGAAAAATAAGTAGTGGAGTGAAGTACTGATACCAGAAAGATGTACTTAAGTACAGGAACAAAGTATTTGTACTCCTCTACTTCCCACCTTCAGTTAAACCGGGATCATCTGAGGTTCCTCGGGTTCTTCAGGAGAACGTGCAGATCTCTCCTCTTTGAGATAGGAGGATCAGATCAAAGTCAAACCGCTGAGCACGATGTCCTCAAACATCGTTCTTCTCCATAATGCATGGCAGTTTAAATTAAGCGTATATAGAGCGCAGAGCGTTTACATTATGCATCGCTGAGAGAGCTTTAGGACACTCTGAAGAGGAGGTGAGGACACGGATAACGTGTCACACGTGGGCAACTTTATAAGGTCGTGTAGATGCAGGTAAACGGGTGTTATAATGTCAGATGTGCAGGAAAACAGCTGCTCTCTCTGCAGGTCTGGAGCTAAGAGTTAAAGTTACGTTAATCAGATGCACAAATAATGTTAATACATCAAAAAATTATTTTTAAAAAAGGAGAAAGAATAATGTTAAGTTGGTAAAACACAATGCATGAATCAATGTTATTTACGTAATAATGAAAAGGTACTAGAAATGTTTTAGTTAAGTAAAAAAAATCAGGTTAACTTGTGTAAAAATAAGAAGCACAAATAAATAAATCTAGCTAAAAAAAAAGCACAAAACATTTTTTTAATTACAGAAAGAAACGCAAAAATGTGGCTTAATGTCACAAAATGCACGATTAAAGAAAGTCAATTTGTCCAATTAAAAACAGTGTTATGATAGTGTAGATGCAGGTACTACACGGATGTTATACTGTGCAGATGTGCAGGAAAACAGCTGCTCTCTCTGCAGGTCTGGAGCTAAGAGTTAAAGTTACGTTTAAACTGAACGCACAAATAAATGTTAATGCATAAAAACAATTTAAAAAAAAGGAGAAACAAAATAATGTTAAGTTGGGCATGAATCACTGTTAAGTAAACTAATGATTATGTTTATTTACATTATACTAAAAAGCACAAAATGCACTAGCCTCTCGAAGAACCAGCACCTTACCGTGGTGGAGAGGTTTGTGCCCTGATGAACCTGGGGGCTGGTTGTCTGGAACCTTGTGTTCCTGGTAGGGTCTCCCATGGCAAATTGGTCTCAGGCAAGGGGCCAGACTAAGATTGGTTCAAAAGACTTCATGAAATACGACACAGGAAGTGAGGATACCCGGCCCGGAGGAAGCCCGGGATCCCCTTCTGGAGCCAGGCCCAGAAGGAGGACTCGTCGGCGAGCGTCTGGTGGCCGGGCTTGCCATGGAGCCCGGCGGGCACAGCCCAAAAAGG
>JAAKFY010000163.1:137857-140357 GCA_011823955.1 Dissostichus mawsoni
CAAAAAGTGTGAGTACGTCCTGTTTGATCTGCACAAAGTCATCAAAGAAAAGAGATTAAACCTTGCGTGGTCAGACACACACACACACACACATACAACACACACACCACAACACACACACACACACACACACACACACACACACACACACACACTCACACTCACAGATGTTTCTGTTCACCTGCCTTGGCATAAATCAGAGTCTTGAAGACAAAGCACAGAGAGAAACGGACAAAAGAATTACAAAGGCAGCCGAGAGAGGAGGAAATAATAAATAACGTAAAAGTAAAAGTTGAGAAGCGACGACACAACACACACACACACACACACACACACACACACCCAACACACACACACACACACACACACACACACACACACACACACAGCTCTGTGACTTGAACCATGTGCAGCAGTTTGTCTGCAGAGCTACTGAACACGTGTAGGATTAGAAACAGGATTACATGCAGAGTGGAAACAGACTGTCTCTTCTGGTAGTTTTTAGTCTCTCCTTGGAAGTTTCCGTCTCCTTTCTACTTTGGAAGTTTCCGTCTCTGTTTGGAAGTTTCTGTCTCTGTTTGGTAGTTTCTGTCTCTGTTGGTAATTTTGTCTCTGTTTGGTAGTTTCTGTCTCTACTTTTGGAAGTTTCCGTCTCTGTTTGGAAGTTTCTCTCTGTTTGGTAGTTTCTGTCTCTGTTGGAAGTTTCCGTCTCTGTTTGGTAGTTCTGTCTTGTTTGGAAGTTTCCGTCTCTGTTTGGTAGTTTCCGTCTGTTTGGTAGTTTCTGTCTCTGTTTGGAAGTTTCCGTCTCTGTTTGGTAGTTTCTGTCTCTGTTTGGTAGTTTCTGTCTCTGTTTGGTAGTTTCTGTCTCACTTGGTAGTTTCTTTCTCTGTTTGGTAGTTTCTGTCTCTGTTTGGAAGTTTCTGTCTCTGTTTGGTAGTTTCTGTCTTGTTTGGTAGTTTCTGTCTCTGTTTGGAAGTTTCCGTCTCTGTTTGGTAGTGTTCTGTCTCTGTTTGGAAGTTTCCGTCTCTGTTTGGAAGTTCTGTCTCTGTTTGGTAGTTTCTGTCTGTTTGGAAGTTCCGTCTCTGTTTGGTAGTTTCTGTCTCTGTTTGGAAGTTTCGTCTCTGTTTGGTAGTTTCGTCTTGTTGGTAGTTTCTGTCTCTGTTTGGAAGTTTCGTCTCTGTTGGTAGTTTCTGCTGTTTGGTAGTTTCTGTCTCTGTTTGGTAGTTTCTGTCTCTACTTGGTAGTTTCTGTCTCTGTTTGGTAGTTTCTGTCTCTGTTTGGAAGTTTCTGTCTGTTTGGTAGTTTCTGTCTCGTTTGGTAGTTTCTGTCTCTGTTTGGTAGTTTCTGTCTCTACTTGGTAGTTTCTTTCTCTGTTGGTAGTTTCTGTCTTGTTTGGTAGTTTCTGTCTCGTTTGGTAGTTTCTGTCTCTACTTGGTAGTTTCTTTCTCGTTTGGTAATTTCTGTCTCTGTTGGTAGTTTCTGTCTCTTTGGTAGTTTCTGTCTCTACTTGGTAGTTTCTTCTTCGTTTGGAAGTTTCTGTCTCTGTTTGGTAGTTTCCGTCTCTGTTTGGTAGTTTCTGTCTCTGTTTGGTAGTTTCTGTCTCTGTTTGGTAGTTTCTGTCTATTGGTTTCTTTCTCTGTTTGGTAGTTTCTGTCTCTGTTTGGTAGTTTCTGTCTTTCTACTTTTGGAAGTTTCCGTCTCTGTTTGGTAGTTTCTGTTCTTTGGTAGATTTGGTCTCTTGGTAGATTTGGTCTCATGGGTAGATTTGGTCTCTTGGGTAGATTTGGTCTCTACGGTAGATTTGTCTCTGTTTGGTAGTTTCTGTCTCTGTTTGGTAGTTTCCGTCTCTGTTTGGTAGTTTCTGTCTCCTTTCTACTTTTGGAAGTTTCCGTCTCTGTTGGTAGTTCTGTCTTGTTGGTAGTTTCTGTCTCTGTTTGGTAGTTTCTGTCTCCTTTCTACTTTGGAAGTTTCCGTCTCTGTTTGGTAGTTTCCGTCTCTGTTTGGTAGTTTCTGTCTCTGTTTGGTAGTTTCGTCTCGTTGGTAGTTTCTGTCTCCTTTCTACTTTGGAAGTTTCCGTCTCTGTTTGGAAGTTTCGTCTCTGTTTGGTAGTTTCCGTCTCTGTTTGGTAGTTTCCGTCTCTGTTTGGTAGTTTCTGTCTCTGTTTGGTAGTTTCCGTCTCGTTTGGTAGTTTCTGTCTCCTTCTATTTTGGAAGTTTCCGTCTCTGTTTGGTAGTTTCTGTCTCTGTTTGGTAGTTTCTGTCTGTTTGGTAGTTTCCGTCTCCTTTCTACTTTGGAAGTTTCCGTCTCTGTTTGGAAGTTTCCGTCTCTGTTTGGTAGTTCCGTCTCTGTTGGTAGTTTCTGTCTCTGTTTGGTAGTTTCTGTCTCTACTGGTAGTTTCTTTCTCTGTTTGGTAGTTTCTGTCTCTGTTTGGTAGTTCTGTCTCCTTTCTATTTTGGAAGTTTCGTCTCTGTTTGGTAGTTTCTGTCTCTGTTGGTAGTTT
>JAAKFY010000163.1:145357-147857 GCA_011823955.1 Dissostichus mawsoni
CACACACACACACACCTGAATCTGAAGGTAGACGTTAAAGATGTTGAAGTCATGATCTGACCTCCTCTGTACGTCTGATTCTACTGGAGCTGGCTGTCACGTCCTTTGTTGTATTGTCGTATAGCATTAGTCTTATTATGTGTTGGTCCTTCCTGTTAAAGCGTAAGTGTCACCAGCCTTATCATCCTTTACCTGCCACAGAAACCGTTTTTAAGCTTTTAAATGAACCGTTATTAATAAATACACTTATTGGATCAGCGATGTGTGATTACTTTATCCACAAAACGTCTATTTAAGAGTTTACAGCGACGTGGAGCTGCTGCTGTTTGAGAGCAGCAGGCTACTCTGCCCTATTATTACTTTAACTTAGGAATAAGATGTGAGTACTTCTTCCACCTCTGGTATAATAAGTACCAGCCATCTCTATAAGCCTTATCTGCATGTTATATCCAATATCTCAAACCATATCCACCGTCTCAGAACCTCAGAAGGTTCAGTTCCCAGTCTTTTAGAGCTTCAGACTGGTTGGTCCGTCAGCAGTGAGTCGGTCAGTTTTAATCACCGTTATCGTTCTGACGCAGAACTTCTCAGAAACAGCACTTTCGTGTTGGTGTAGAAGTGTTTGGGAAAAGCTCCCGACCACAAAGAGGCCAAAAACCACCGTATGTGATCCGTCCAAACATGACAGGAGCTGGGAAATAATGTGAGGGCGGAGAAAGGAGGTGGTTTCACAGCTGGGAGAAAGACTGAAGCCTCTCACAAGAAGAAAACATATTACATTATATAATCAGTTTAACGATGCTGTCCTGCCCTCTAAAGAAAGGAGTACAGAGAGATACAGAAAGAGCTTCATGCTAACGCTAAATGACCACAAAAACATGTCAAATCACTGAAGAGAAACACAAAATCAGACACTAGTTTATTTAAAGCTGGTCTGTCCACAAACAACTGTCATAATCACACTTAGAGACGGTCTTAATTGGCGTTTTCAGAATCATTTTAGCTGGTTTTAAAAGCTTCATTCCTTAACGAGCCAAAGTGCATAACTCGCTGACCTAAGTCTGGATTTACCTTCAAGGGTCTTATCCTAAAATGGGAATACTTTGTGTGAATGAATTTCTCTTTAAACAACATTTGAAGCCCCTCCATGTGAGCGTATCCTCCCCGTAACGTACCCTGAAAGAAACGTCATGTCCACTACTTATTTATCTAAGCTGTCTTCAGAGAAAGAAAATAAAGAGGACAGAGAAATATAAAACACCCACTATGCTAAATGACCACATGTTACAAAACTGCAGTATGGTCCGACGTCTGTTTCCTCTCTGATTTGTGTTTATCGTTATTAACGTCAGAGCAATTTGAAAACCTGACATCAGGCGGCTTTTCATCCTTCAGCACTGATGGGATTTACCTCAAAACGCCCCAGAAAAGACATGATTATTTAGCCTGTAGTGTAAAAACTCTTAAGGCAAAAAAAGGACTTGGCTAGGTTCGGAAAAAGATCGTAACTTGTGTAAAAGAAATTAAGTTTGTTACGTTAATTAAGCACGTTTATTAGGTAAAATGAGCACGTTTGTTACGTTAAATAAGCACGTTTGTTGCGTTAAATAAGCAGTTTGTTACGTTAAATAAGCACGTTTGTTAGGTGAAATAAGCACGTAAAATAACACGTTTGTTGCGTGAAATAAGCACGTAAAATAAGCAGGTTTGTTACGTTAAATAAGCACGTAAGATAAGCAGGTTTGTTACGTTAAATAAACATGTTTGTTAGGTAAAATAAGCGCGTAAATTAAGCACATTTGTTACGTTAAATAAACATGTTTGTTACGTTAAATAAGCACGTTTTTTACTTAACTTAACATCAGTGGTTTACTATGAAGTAACGTTACAAATATGTCCACGCAGAGTTCTTGGCACAGGTTTTTAGTCTCCATAGTCTATAAAGTTCAGCAGCGTTGTGTTTCCAGACGTTAGATGGCCGACGTGTTTTCACTCCGTTTACATGTGATTACTGTCAGAGAACATTAACCCTGACAGCACGTAGACTCATCACTCTTTCATAAACACGGTGTAATGTCAGCGGATCACTTTAATGTGCAATGTTTTCACTTCCAACACACAGAACAAGCTCTCTAACGTCACTTATTCATGCTCATTAATATTAGGGTTTATATTGGTTCCTCTGCACTTTCTAAACTCTGTAAACTGAGCTAAAAGCAGCGGGTTGAAGGACGTAGTGAGGGAATTAAAGCTGTGGTGCATCATGGGAAGGTGACTTTATCTAACCCTAATTCCCCAATATTGTGAAATATTGTAGTCACCATCCTTCCCCATGACTCTGCAGTAATTCACTGACGTTTACTTTGAAATAAATAAGAAAGCACTTAAATAAACAGTGACGCTGCAAATAAAACCCCTCTTTTCACACTTCATGCCCTTAAAAGGCCTCAGTCTGCAGGACATTACTCCATATACTGGAATCACTCATGGATCTGTGTGA
>JAAKFY010000163.1:152857-155357 GCA_011823955.1 Dissostichus mawsoni
CACACACACTCACACATGTTGTAAACAAAGTGTGTGTGTTATGACTGGTGATGCCATAATCATACTGTGAACGTTGTAAAATATTCCACAAAGAAAGGAGTTAGATAATTCCTGGTTCTCTGATCTGAGGAAGATTTATTTAGACATTTCTTCAGTTCTTTTTTAAAGAATTAATTTAATTTTTAGTTTACACGTTTGACATATTTTTGGGGATATTTCTCTTTCTCTCACATTTTTCTTTATGAGGAAATGTTGTAAGTATATTTTCATTTCTTTTTAACACCTTGTGGAACATTTTCTGTTTCTTTTATATTTTAAAGTAATGTTTTAATATATAAAATGTAGGAAATATTTAAAAAGATTTGGCGATACACTTTTAGGAATTAATTAAACTTTTTTTGGGGATATTATTTCTTATTTTTAGGGCATTTTTCACCTAATACTTGTATTTCTTTTCCTTTTTTTATACTTATTTTCTGTATATAAAAAACACACATTGTTTACCTTTTTAAAAATGCTTTTTCCCACCGATTTTTTAAATGTATTTCTATTTTTATTCCAGCATCAAACGACTCCATCAGTCCCGCCTCCTTTTTGATATACTTTACCGAATTCATTTCAAATGTTGGGGATATTATCTCTTATTTATCTGACATTTTTCACCTAATACTTACATTTCTTTGCCTTTTTTTATACCTATTTTCAGCAAATAAAACCCCCACATTCTTTACCTTTTTTAAAGACTTTTCCCCCCTATTTTTCAAATGTATTTCTATTTTTATTCCAGCATCAGACGTCTCCGTCAGTCATCGCCTCCAGGCAGCGCTGCTATGATTTTACAGACAGTCGTCGTCATGCAGGATTTTCCTCTCATTCACAGCAGAGCGTGGGAGGAAGAGAGGCGAGAGAGAGAGAGAGGGAGAGAGGGAGAGGGAGAGAGAGGAGAGGGAGGAATCCCAGCTCCATTAACACAGAAAGGGAGGAGGAGGAGGGATGATGAAGAAGAAGTAAAAGTTGCAGTGAGTCACAGGGGGAGGAGTCTAAAGAGAGAGAGAGAAAGAGAGAGAGAGAGGCGGCCCCCTTTTCTGTAAAACCATTCAACTGGTGAGCGAGAGAGTCATTCTGGGAGAGAGAGAAGAACTCCTTCACACACACACACACACACTGCAGTTTTCATCCTCTTCATCAGCAGCGGAGACTTCTTCTTCCTCTTCATCATCAGAGGAGAGTTATTCATCCTCTTCATCACCAGAGACTTCTTTCCTCCTTTTCATCAGAGGAGACTTCTTCTTCCTCCTCTTCATCATCATCAGCGGAGACTTCTTCCACCTCTTCCTCCTCTTCCTCTTCATCATCCATCTGTCCCCGAGAGGAAGACCTGGGGGAGAAACGGATTACTTGAGATAATCAGGATCCAAAGGAGAAAGGTAACTGTTCTTCATTACATTCAGATCATCTTATTGTTGTTCAGGTTCTCCTAAAGTAACAGAAAGTAATCAGATAGGAGGTTCTTCAGGAGGTTCTAGTGTTTATTTAGGAAGTTATGGTGTTCATTAGTAGGTTCTAGTGTTCATTAAGACGTTCTAGTGTGCATTTAGGAGGTTCTAGTGTTCATTTTGGAGGTTCTTTATAAGGTTCCAGTGTTTATTTAGGAGGTTATATAGTTCATTTAAAAGGTTCTAGTAGGTTATGGTGATCATTTAGGAGGTTATGGTGATCATTTCGGAGGTTCTTCTGTTCATTTAGGAGGTTATGGTGTTCATTTCGGAGGTTCTTTATAAGGTTCCAGTTTTTATTTAGGAGGTTATATAGTTCATTTAGAAGGTTCTAGTGTTTATTTGGAAGGTTCTAGTGTTTATTTGGGAGGTTATGGTGTTCATTTAGGAGGTTCTAGTGTTTATTTGGGAGGTTATGGTGTTCATTTAGGAGGTTCTAGTGTTTATTTGGGAGGTTCTAGTGGTTATTTGGGAGGTTCTAGTGGTCATTGAAGAAGTTCTGGTAGTCCTTTAGATGGTTCCAAAGATTATTCAGAGGGTTCAAATGGTCCAATGTTTGGTTCTAGTGGTCATTAAGGAAGTTCTCATGATCCATTAGATGGTAATACAGGTCCTTAAGGTGGTTCTAGAGGGCCTTTAGAGGGTTCTAATGGTCCTTAAGGTGGTTCTAGAGGGCCTTCTGAGGGTTCTAATGGTCCTTTAGATGTTCTAAAGGTCCTTCTGAGGGTTCTAATGGTCCTTTAGATGTTCTAGAGGTCCTTCTGAGGGTTCTAATGGTCCTTGAGATGTTCTAGAGGTCCTTTAGAGGGTTCTAATGGTCCTTGAGATGTTCTAGAGGTCCTTTAGAGGGTTCTAATGGTCCTTGAGATGTTCTAGAGGTCCTTCTGAGGGTTCTAATGGTCCTTGAGATGTTCTAGAGGTCCTTCTGAGGGTTCTAATGGTCCCATGTTTGGTTCCAGTGAGGAGTAAACTAGTTACTATATTTCTAAAGGAACCCTAACCCT
>JAAKFY010000163.1:157857-167857 GCA_011823955.1 Dissostichus mawsoni
GTTCAAATAAGACCATCGAACACTTTAGGTGAGTTTCCAACAACAGAGACAGTTGTCCAGCTTCATAGTATTTATATCTATGGTCTCCGTTGTGTTTGAGCTTCTTCAGCGTTTGGTTTCTGCAGCTTTTAGTAAACGCTGCCATGTCTCCTCAAGCTGCTGAATGTTCTCTAAATGCAGCATGTGTTGTTCTGAAGAGGTTTCTTCATGTGGAACCTTTGGGTTTTTATGTCTGCATCCTTTCTGAAGCTGCAGCACGGAAGAGTTTTGGGACGTTCCGTAGTTTTTTCCAAGAACTCAAGGCAACAGAAGACTAAGAGGAGTAAGTGGTAGAAAACGTGTAATTTCAGAGGTGCAGTTTGTCCGTTAGCTTCCTGTGAGCTAAAAGAAGCTAAAGGTCTGCACTGGTCCCAGGTTCTATTTCAGAGCAGGAAACCCTTCTCGTGGGACCTGTTGTTGTTTTCCGTTGAGAATTCTTTGCACCCCGGCTTTTGTCCGGATGAACTGATGCGTTCAGGGACCTCTGTAATTATTTTGAGCGACGGCGAAGAATTCTTGGCGCAGGCGAAGTGTCGACCTCCGTTTAGCAACACGGACACAAAGCGTTTCTGTCCCATGTTTCCCGTCTGGACTCCTGCGTCCCGGTTCATCTGCAGCAGCACACAGAGCACAATTAGGCTAATTGGACTTAATTGAACACATCATTAGCGACATTCCTGCGTCCCTTTCATCTGACAAAAGAGACTTTGTTGGATCTATTCTGGTGGCCCTTCTGTCTGGAGGATTGGAACCAGCAACCCTGAACTTTGGCTCCGTCCACCGTCGTCCCAAAGATGTCCGTCGGATGTGAAAATAAACTATAATTAGCATGTTTTTCTTCTCTTTCTCCTGGCACGTTTCCCCCGACACGTCCCTTTGTTCCTTCATTATGTAATCAGCTGTTCTTTATGGCAAATATTAGTGGACATTTGCTTCTGTCTTCAGGGTTAAACGAGACATAAATCAGCTCCTAATGCAACGAGGGGAAAGGGTTGGAGAGAAGAGAGAGAATCACAAATTGAACGTAACTGTCCCTGAACGCCTCCTCCAGACTCAATATTTATACTGAATACAAACTGGAATACTTCAACCCCATCCCAATATTTTTGGATAATGTTGATGAGTTGTAACAGGAAGTTGTTGTTGATAGGATATTTTTTGTGACGTAGTACAAACGTACGTCGTAATATTTCCTGCGACCGCTACTGAACGTGATGTGGTTTTAAAGCGAAGGAAGTCCAGTCAGAGCGGGCGAACTTCAGTTCACTAAAGAGACGCTGTTCTGCTGAGAGAAACAGAGTCAGAGAGAACATTGCAGTCGATTTGAAGAGCAACTTAAGTAAATAAACTAAGGACGGTTGTTGTTTAATGATATTAGTTACATTGTTACGTTGTTATTGTTGTTACTTTGTCACGTATGTTAGTGTTACGCTCATACATTGTAACATTATGCTGTTATGTTGAGATGTTACGATGTTACATTGTCACGCTATGTTGTTCCGTAACGTTGTTATGTTACATTGTATCGTTACGGTGCTATGGTACGTTGGTATGTTATGATAAGAAGTACTTTGCGTTGCATCAGCATAAAAAGACAAGGACACAATTTAGAGGAATTAAAAGACTAGAAATAAACAATTCAAAATGAAAACTACAACGTGGTTTGTTACAATACGTTGTTTACTCTGTTATTTTCAGTTTGTATGTTACTTTGTTGAGTTACGTTGTTCTGTTACAAACCTCCGATACCTTCCTCTGTTTCTTTGTTTCTTACCTTAACCAGGTCACCTGTTAGCCAAGTGCAACAAGTCTGATATAAAACACACGTGACATTTTAATCTATCTATCGTTAAAGAACCAGACTATTCTCAGCTCACTCAGTTTTGCATATCCTTGCGTGCAGTATGCTTCATTTCTGTGAGTTTAATCCCACATTTTAAACATATAACTTCTGTTTTAGTTGCTTTTAATTCACCTCACATCCACGTGAAGTCTCTTGTGAGTTCGTAGCCTCGGCGTTCAAACAATTTAAATATAAAAACAAGATATAAGATAGGACTTCATGTATTTATCCTGAAGGAAATTGTTGTGCCAGAGTTACAAAGATACAACAAACACTTTGTACACTAACCGTGCAGTAAAACCTGCTAATTAAATATCTACAAGAGACAGAGACGGTCACATCATTAACATAAAACTGTGTATATTTAAAAGTCTCTGGAGTTGTTAGTGGACGAGTCTTTGTGAAGAACGGTCAGACGGTTGATTCGTCATGGTTCGTTGTGGTTTTCTTTGGCGTTTCCTGGTGTTCGGAGATGGCAGAGTTTCTCTGCTTATCTGCTCTCTCATTATAAATAAAGTGGCCTGGGAACCCAGACGCTCACTGCTGGCACTTCAGCTTCAATTTAGCTCAAACTTTATTGTCCCGAGAGAGAAGTGTGGTTTGTAGACGAGGACGGAAAACATGCCGTGAAATGACTTTGTAAAAATAATGAAAACACAAGAAAGACGTGACGGATGTTTCCTCTGCTTGTCTTTGAGTTCCAGATGAGGGACGGTTTCTGTTTCACAGCCAGAGAAGTGACAGATTTAGCAAATTAACAACGTGAACTGGAGAGAAAATGCAACTGAAGACATGTTTTGGGTTTTTTATCCTCAGAAACATGTCGTCTTCAGACTAGTGAAGAGAAAATACTCACAATGTGTTCAGACTTCACTCACTGCCGCTTTCATACAGACTTTGATTACTAAAAACTTGCAGAAAATGCATTTTGAAAGGCTTTTCAAACTGTAGTCGCTCTACCCTTTCACTTTTAATACCTTTAGCCTGTGTGCGTCACTCTAAAGTGTCCCCTGGTCTCCCAGCTGTGTGCGTCACTCTAAAGTGTCCCCTGGTCTCCCAGCTGTGTGCGTCACTCTTTAGTGTCCCCTGGTCTCCGTTGTGTTTGAGCTTCTTCAGCGTTTTGTATTTGCAGCGATTGGGTTCTGCAGCTTTTAGTAAACGCTGCATGTCTCCTCAAGGTGCTGAATGTTCTCTAAACGCTGCATGTTTCCTCAAGCTGCTGAATGTTCTCTAAACGCTGCGCATGTTTCCTCAAGGTGCTGAATGTTCTCTAAACGCTGCGCATGTTTCCTCAAGTTGCTGAATGTTCTCTAAACGCTGCGCATGTTTCCTCAAGTTGCTGAATGTTCTCTAAACGCAGCGCATGTCTCCTCAAGTTGCTGAATGTTCTCTAAACGCTGCGCATGTTTCCTCAAGTTGCTGAATGTTCTCTAAACGCTGCGCATGTTTCCTCAAGCTGCTGAATGTTCTCTAAACGCAGCGCATGTCTCCTCAAGCTGCTGAATGTTCTCTAAACGCAGCGCATGTCTCCTCAAGCTGCTGAATGTTCTCTAAACGCTGCGCATGTTTCCTCAAGTTGCTGAATGTTCTCTAAACGCTGCGCATGTTTCCTCAAGTTGCTGAATGTTCTCTAAACGCAGCGCATGTCTCCTCAAGTTGCTGAATGTTCTCTAAACGCAGCGCATGTCTCCTCAAGGTGCTGAATGTTCTCTAAACGCTGCGCATGTCTCCTCAAGGTGCTGAATGTTCTCTAAACGCTGCGCATGTTTCCTCAAGTTGCTGAATGTTCTCTAAACGCTGCGCATGTTTTCCTCAAGCTGCTGAATGTTCTCTAAACGCAGCGCATGTCTCCTCAAGCTGCTGAATGTTCTCTAAACGCAGCGCATGTCTCCTCAAGTTGCTGAATGTTCTCTAAACGCAGCGCATGTCTCCTCAAGCTGCTGAATGTTCTAAACGCTGCGCATGTTTCCTCAAGTTGCTGAATGTTCTCTAAACGCTGCGCATGTTTCCTCAAGTTGCTGAATGTTCTCTAAACGCAGCGCATGTCTCCTCAAGTTGCTGAATGTTCTCTAAACGCAGCGCATGTCTCCTCAAGGTGCTGAATGTTCTCTAAACGCTGCGCATGTCTCCTCAAGGTGCTGAATGTTCTCTAAACGCTGCGCATGTTTCCTCAAGTTGCTGAATGTTCTCTAAACGCAGCGCATGTCTCCTCAAGGTGCTGAATGTTCTCTAAACGCTGCGCATGTTTCCTCAAGTTGCTGAATGTTCTCTAAACGCAGCGCATGTCTCCTCAAGTTGCTGAATGTTCTCTAAACGCAGCGCATGTCTCCTCAAGCTGCTGAATGTTCTCTAAACGCTGCGCATGTTTCCTCAAGTTGCTGAATGTTCTCTAAACGCTGCGCATGTTTCCTCAAGCTGCTGAATGTTCTCTAAAACGCAGCGCATGTCTCCTCAAGCTGCTGAATGTTCTCTAAACGCAGCGCATGTTTCTCAAGTTGCTGAATGTTCTCTAAACGCTGCGCATGTTTCCTCATTGCTGAATGTTCTCTAAACGCAGCGCATGTCTCCTCAAGTTGCTGAATGTTCTCTAAACGCAGCGCATGTCTCCTCAAGCTGCTGAATGTTCTCTAAACGCAGCGCATGTCTCCTCAAGTTGCTGAATGTTCTCTAAACGCTGCATGTGTTGCAGATGTTTCTTCATGTGGAACATTTGGGTTTTTATATCTGCATCCTTTCTGAAGTTGCAGCACGTTTCTCCTGATGGAAATGTTCTAGAGCGTTTGCACCAGTGGGCCACCGTACGACATAACCCTCAAACCCAAGAAAACATGCCAAACAAACCACTAAATATTTAATTGACAACAAAAGGAGCAACGGACATGATTGAGAGTCTGGAATCATGGCTGTTTTTCCTTGAAAATATTATAAGTAGATTCTGGAAATATTGAATAAATCATTGCAGCTCAGTGTCGTCCAGATGCTGATTGATGTTGTGTTTGTTTCCTCCAACAATGCATGAACCCTCCCTGCTGATGAGCTCATGCATTCACCGACTTCTTCTTCTTCTCCCCAAAATATGTGTCTAGTCTCTTCTCTTTGATCCTCCCAAAACCCCAAAGCTTCTTCTTCTTCTGGACGTTGCATTTTTTTATATTTTCCGTAGTCTCTCCTCCTTCCTGCAGCTGACGATGAGCGAGTTTGTCGTTCAAAACATTCCTCTGTCAGACTTTAAAGAGTCCTCACCACTTTTGTTTACCGGCAAACGTTACACAGATTCAGGATCACATGTCGTGTGTGTGTGGTGTGTGTGTGTTTGTGTTTGTGTGTGTGTGCGTGCGTGTGTGTGTGTGTGTGTGTGTGTGTGTGTGTGTGTGTGTGTGTGTGTGTGTGTTTACTAACACTGACTCACATGTGGTGCCAATAAGCCGAGCAGGGCGTCGACTCTCAGCAGATTCTTCACTGAGGGATTATTTAACGCCCACTGTTCAGTTCCACCTTTAACGTTTACGCTGTCGTTAAAAGGCTTCATGTGAGGGTTTAAAGGAGAAGAACACACCTTTTTAAGGAGTTTGTACAGTAGTATGTCTTGTAGAAATACCCTTAATTGTCCCTTAAACTGTAACGTGACATTTCTGAGGCATGGTGAGGACTTAAACCTGTTGCATACAGTGTGTGTGTGTGTTTGTGTGTGTGTGTGTGTGTGTGTGTGTGTGTGTGTGTTGTGTGTGTGTGTGTGTGTGTGTGTGTGTGTGTGTGTGTGTGTCTGTGTGTGTGTGAGACCCAGCCCGCTGATCCCTCTTAATGGAAACCAAACAGACAGAAGAAGCGATGCTTTAATGCTAAAGACACACACAGATATTTCTTGCAGCGTTTGGTTTCTGCAGCTTTTAGTAAACGCTGCCATGTCTCCTCAAGGTGCTGAATGTTCTCTAAACACTGCATGTCTCCTCAAGGTGCTGAATGTTCTCTAAACGCTGTATGTCTCCTCAAGGTGCTGAACGTTCTCTAAACGCTGCATGTCTCCTCAAGGTGCTGAATGTTCTCTAAACGCAGCGCATGTCTCCTCAAGGTGCTGAATGTTCTCCAAACGCTGCGCATGTCTCCTCAAGGTGCTGAATGTTCTCCAAAGCTGCGCATGTCTCCTCAAGGTGCTGAATGTTCTCTAAACGCTGCATGTCTCCTCAAGGTGCTGAATGTTCTCTTAAACACTGCGCATGTCTCCTCAAGGTGCTGAATGTTCTCTAAACGCTGCATGTCTCCTCAAGGTGCTGAATGTTCTCTAAACGCTGCATGTCTCCTCAAGGTGCTGAATGTTCTCTAAACGCTGCGCATGTCTCCTCAAGGTGCTGAATGTTCTCTAAACACTGCATGTCTCCTCAAGGTGCTGAATGTTCTCCAAACGCTGCGCATGTCTCCTCAAGGTGCTGAATGTTCTCTAAACGCTGCATGTTTCCTCAAGGTGCTGAATGTTCTCTAAACGCAGCGCATGTCTCCTCAAGGTGCTGAATGTTCTCTAAACGCTGCATGTCTCCTCAAGGTGCTGAATGTTCTCTAAACGCTGCATGTCTCCTCAAGTTGCTGAATGTTCTCTAAACACTGCATGTCTCCTCAAGTTGCTGAATGTTCTCTAAACGCTGCATGTCTCCTCAAGGTGCTGAATGTTCTCTAAACACTGCATGTCTCCTCAAGGTGCTGAATGTTCTCTAAACGCTGCATGTGTTGTTGCTGGAGATGTTTCTTCATGTGGAACATTTGGGTTTCTATATCTGCATCCTCTCTGAAGCTGGAAGATTTGTTGGACGTTGTTTGAACCGCCGTAGTTTTTTCCAATAATTCAAAGTAAACGAAGAGGAGTAACTGGTAGGAAACGTGTCATTGAAGAGGTTTTGTGTTTGCACCTTGTGGGCCTCCATAGAAAGTGTGTTTGCACCTTGTGGGCCTCCGTAGAAAGTGTGTTTAGGCTTTAGGCTGGTTCCACTCTGGCTCTATGCTGAGTGTTTAATGTAAACCCGAGCAGATAGAAAGCCAGATTAGATTCACATTAAGCAGACAGGAAGCAGCGTTATGACAGGAAGTCCTCTGATCCGTCACACCTGTCTCACTCCTTCTCTCAGTTACATAGAATATAAAACACACTCTTCTTCCTCTCCTCACAGTGAGCTTTAACACAGAAACATGTGTGTGACGCTCAGACTCCAACAGAAGCGTCTTCATGTCTATCGAAGGTCCGATGGACATAATATAACAAACTAACTTCCTCTCCTGCTGACATTAAAACACAAACACACTCTGCTAACACACACAAACACAGATATACATGTACACAAACATGAAGGACACACACACACACACACACACCACACACACAACACACACACACACACAGGTTTGCTCATCCATTGACGGGGGATTATGATGGACAATAGTGTGTGTGTGTGTGTGTGTGTGTGTGTGTGTGTGTGTGTGTGTGTGTGTGTATGTGTGTGTGTGTCTTTAGTAAACACCAGGAACAGAGGATGGAGTCGAGCCTCTTAAACAACCGTGGTGCGTTCAGGTGCTCCTCTAAAAAAGTGCAAAAAGTTATTTTCAGTTTTCCTTGAAAAATGATTAATATCTCTCTTAAAAATGCCCAAAATGCATCTTTACATGAGGGAATTGTCACAGTGCATTGTGGGAAATTGAGTCCTAAAGGTGGTTTGCAGAGTTTTATGAGCTTTTTTGTCTAAAAACGTGCCCATTTGAGAATCTTGAATCTTCAAACTATGTCTGAAAAATTAGAGAAATTAGGTTTTTATGACGTGTATTGTCTAGAAACAGATTTTAAATACATAAAATGCCTGATTTGGGACTTACTGGAGTTGCAATTTCTTTCTATAGCTGGATTCAATGTGTTCGGTAATTCACACCCTGACAGAGAATATGGAAAACAAAAGGGTCGTTCGGAGAGCAATAGCTTCTATGTCGAAATGTTTGACAACGTGAGAAATAATCAGTGTATCCTCTCCAAATTTCAATATTTCCCTTGTTGGATAAAACTTCAACTTTCCACCAATTTACATGAAAATCCGTCCTGTAGTTTTTCTGCTATCCTGCTAACAATCAAACAAAACAACAACATCACCTCCTAAAAATGTCTGGGTTTCATGAGTCTCTGAAGGGTGTGTGTGGTGTGTGTGTGTGTGGTGTGTGTGGTGTGTGTGTGTGTGTGTGTGTGTGTGTGTGTGTGAGAGAGAGAGAAAAGGGGGAATATAGGGGATTTACTAAGATTGATCATAAACGCAGAGTCCTTTTAACGACATCCGCGGTGTGTTTGTGTGATCAGTGTTTAGTTTTGTTTCAGACTCCCTCCGATAAATCAGCATAAAGTCATAATACCGCCGGGGCTGATGGGAGTTTTGGGGAATGTTTGGAGGCCGATGATGGCGAGAATGTTTGGATCAAATGTCCGTTTACAGTTCCTGATGTCAGAGAAACATCCTTTACTCCAGTAGAAGTACAGATACTCGTGTTTAAAGATACTCTGGTGAAAGTAGAAGTACTGACTAAACTCCTTTACTCAAGTCAAAGTAAAGAGGCTTTGAAATGTACTTCAGTAAAAAGTACCCATAACTAGCAGCTGTTTTAAAGAGTACCTGACAGTGCTTCTCAAAGTGTGGTCCGCGGACAACTGGTGGTCCGTGAGCGCCCCCTAGTGGTCCGTGAGTATATTGGTAAAATTTCACATTTGAAATAAATTAATTAAAGTTTTCCGCACTCTCGCGGGAATATCTCCACAAAGGAGCGAGCCTAAGTTTCACTTTCGATTGCATGATATAGCCCAGCGCATCACCTTCATCACACATGTTGACACTTGCTCGTACGAGTTTCAGGCGATTTGTAATCTGTTCTAGAAAACGATGTGTTTTTGGACATTTGTGGAGTTAAGTGGTCCTTGGTATGAAAAAGTTTGAGAAACACTGCTTTATATGAATAGAACATAATGTCATTGTTAGCTAATGAATGTTTCCATGCTGAACAACGGCAACATGACAACGTTTCCATTGGTCCCTCTTCTTTAGAGAAGACCAGGAAATGATGGATACACGGATCGTGTCAAATCAATAGGCACGCAATGACTCTAAATAATAATGATCACGCCACAAACACACATTCAGACTAAAGGAACCAGCCTGTTTGGAACATGGAAGAAGTAGAAAGTACAGGTATTTGAGTTCAACATGGAAGAAGTAGAAAGTACAGGTATTTGGGTTCAACATGGAAGAAGTAGAAAGTACAGGTATTTGGGTTCAACATGTAAGAAGTAGAAAGTACAGGTATTTGGGTTCAACATGGAAGAAGTAGAAAGTACAGGTATTTGGGTTCAACATGGAAGAAGTAGAAAGTTCAGGTATTTGGGTTCAACATGGAAGAAGTAGAAAGTTCAGGTATTTGGGTTCAACATGTAAGAAGTAGAAAGTACAGGTATTTGGGTTCAACATGTGAGAAGTAGAAAGTACAGGTATTTGGGTTCAACATGGAAGAAGTAGAAAGTACAGGTATTTGGGTTCAACATGTAAGAAGTAGAAAGTACAGGTATTTGGGTTCAACATGTAAGAAGTAGAAAGTACAGGTATTTGGGTTCAACATGTAAGAAGTAGAAAGTACAGGTATTTGAGTTCAACATGTAAGAAGTAGAAAGTACAGGTATTTGGGTTCAACATGTAAGAAGTAGAAAGTACAGGTATTTGGGTTCAACATGTAAGAAGTAGAAAGTACAGGTATTTGAGTTCAACATGTAAGAAGTAGAAAGTTCAGGTATTTGGGTTCAACATGGAAGAAGTAGAAAGTACAGGTATTCGGGTTCAACATGTAAGAAGTAGAAAGTACAGGTATTCGGGTTCAACATGTAAGAAGTAGAAAGTACAGGTATTTGGGTTCAACATGTAAGAAGTGAAGTCATGGTGGTGCGTTCAAGGCCCAAAACTGGGTTCTTTTTAAACAGCTTTAAATTGGGATTTTATGATCGTAAATTGGTTTTGATCGATTTTCCATTGTGTTTTTATTGTTTACATTTCTTCCCAACACGGTGAACTGGGCTTGGATGGTTTGGATTTGGTTTTCTAAGATCAAAATGTGTTT
>JAAKFY010000163.1:172857-177857 GCA_011823955.1 Dissostichus mawsoni
CTAAAGAAGGCAGTTCTGACGTCTCTCTGGTGGACGAGGCCAACGTCTGGCTCTTCCTCCGCCTCGCCAAAACCAACCGCAGCCGAGCGAAGGTCTCCATCCGCCTCTTCCAGCAGCGAGACAACGACCAGAACGACGTCCTGCTGGCGGAGAAAAACGTAGACACTCGACGCAGCGGCTGGCACACTTTCTCCGTCTCTTCTGCAGTTTCAGTGTTGCTTAAAAGCGACGGCGAATCAACGCTAAATCTCCGAGTGTCCTGCCCTCTTTGCCCTGAAGTCGGTGCCAATTTAGTCCTCGTTTCGGGTCGATCAAACCAACGAGAACAATCCCATCGTCCCTTCCTGATGCGGTAATTCGCCCGGAGGATAACGTGGAATCGACGCGGCGAAAGAAACGAGGGCTCGAATGCGACGGGAAAGTGCGAGTTTGCTGCAAAAGGCAGTTTCACGTCAACTTCAAAGACATCGGATGGAGCGATTGGATCATCGCGCCACAAGTTTACACGGCAAACTACTGCGAGGGAGATTGTCCGATTCACGTAGCGAGCATCACGGGATCCTCGTTATCTTTCCACTCCACCGTCATCAGCCACTACCGGATGAGAGGCTACAGCCCGTTCCAGAACCTCAGGTCCTGCTGCGTGCCCACACGCTTACGAGCCATGTCCATGCTCTACTACAACGAGGACAGAGGATCATCAAGAAGGACATCCAGAACATGGTGGTGGAGGAGTGCGGCTGCTCGTAGACTTTTAAAAAACTAAAAAATAAGGTTTCTGGAGGATCTGGACCCCGAACGAGGCGTCTGGGGATTTTTGTTTTGTTTTTTACAACCCAGTTTAGATTTAAAAACCGACTTCTGAGCGACTGCGTTATGGATGTATAAAGAGATTATTTTTATTAGGCAATCAGAAGCCAGTATTCAGTTTTTAACCAATCAGATTCAGATAAAATTGCATTTTTTGGTGCATTTTGTATTTAAGTTTGGTTTCCTGGCGCTAAAAACTAAAACAAACTAAATCCAAAAATTATATAAAACATTTAAATGATCAGGGCGGGACGTTTTTTGGCAGAAAAGTCAAATATTTCGTCTTAAAAATAAGTGGAATGAGTACTTTTGGTGCATTTTTTTATTACGTTCGGTTACATAATGCACACATTAAAAGATACCAGATTCAATATTAAAGAAAGCGCTATTTTACGCTATTCACTTTGGAGAAGATGCTCTACGTGGTTACATCTAAACTGGGTTGGAAAGACTTCGGACGCTCGAGTGGCTTTTTGGGATTAAAACTCTCCGTCCATCAGAACTCAGAAAGAACGCGTCTCAACGGCACTTTCGGAAAAGAACAAAAAAGGAACAAAAAAAGAATATCTAATATATTTTTGCTACAAAAGGAGGAGGAGCTTATTTATGTGGCTGAGACGTTCAAGCACCGCTCCACCTGTCGGATCTTTGAGAGACGAGGTGCCTGAAAAACTACTAACAAAAAAAAATCTCAAAACTATGCAACTTGTTTCACGTATTACTTATTTTACTTTGTTTACTTTCTGTCAAAAAGGAAAGCAGAAGAAGACTCTTTTTGTATTGTTTTTTTTGGAAGTATTAGTGTTAGCGAGAGAGAGTCTGTGTGTGAGTGTGTGTGTGTGTGTGTGTGTGCGTGCGTGCGTGCGTGCGTGCGTGCGTGCGTGCGTGCGTGCGTGCGTGCGTGCGTGTGTTGAGAGATACTTGAAAGAAACAAGTTGGCCCGGCTGCTGGAACCAAACCCTTCTTTTGTTACCGTGTTAATGTTATAATTATTATTGTCCGTAAGTATATTAATAATATTATTGTTAATAATATTTAGGCTGAATTTTTGTGTTATTATTATTATTATTGTGTTGTTTTCATTTGATTTGTATTTGTTTGCACTATAGCGACACTCAGATTAGCCAGAGACGTAACGTCAAAAAACAAACTTTAAATGTTTTAAATTGAAGGCCAGATTTTAAAAAGCCTTAAAAATGACTGAACTTCACAAATTCCTTTTTCTTAATTTTCTCATTTTTAAACGATTTTCTCAAAACCTTCTTTTGGAAATAAAATCCCATTTGTATTAAATCTCCAACATAACTCAAATTAGAAGCAGTGGAAAAATATATCAATGTTTAAAAAATCACGTAAAAATACAAATTTGAAAAATATGTTTTTACCATTCATTTCAACGTAGCGTCAGTTTGCTAGCTCGTGGCTAACGTGTTGAGACCCAGAGCGCTAACGGATTATTTATTATTATTGGCATCAAAGTATTCATGTATATCAAGTATGAAAAGGATGCACCCACAATCTGTTTTAAATGTAACCCTAACCCTGATCTCCATGTGCTGTTAGCAACTACAGGCTAACAGGTAGCAATGCTATCTGGTCAGTTAGCTCGAAAGCTACTCAATACAAAACATTTAACGTCTGTAGCATGACAAATGTTTTAACGATTAAAAAAAGACAGAGGGTGAGATCCAGAGCGCTAATGAACTTAAACGTAGCAGTAAGATGAACAAAAAGCACTTAAAAGAAGAATAAAAATGTGCATTTGCCTCAAAACAAAAATATAATCAGAAATGTCTGCGCTCAGACAAAGCCTAGATATTCACTGACAGCTAGCCAAGCGCTAAACTTAAGCACAAGCACAAAACTCATTAAAATAAATGTCTATCTTTGTCTCTCTTAAGTGTCACCGGGTGTTTTAATTGGTAAAGACTATTTGATATGAACAGGATTTTAAACACAAACGGGTTTTAAACACCAGAAATGTGCATTAATTAGCATGATATAGCTGAATGATGCTAATGGTAATCAGTCAAGGTTAATTGAATGCACTTTGGATACATTTAAGTTGTCGTTTCACATTAATGATCCCGGACGATTCGTATTTCCTGATTTGGTTTGAAGTGAAAAGCAGTTTTTACCAGAGGTTTTAAAACACATTTCAGTGATTTTTTGTTGTTGTTTTGTCCAGTTTTTAGTCTGCGTTAGAACACCAAAGAGTCGGGTTTGTGCACTTGTTTGTGTGAGAGAGAAAACTGTTGAAGTTGCGTTCAATGACGCTGAAAAAAAACAAAAAAAGTAAATGTACAACCTGATTTATGTCCATTTTGTGGGTAAAAAAAGACAGAAAATTCACTGAAAGTTTCATAAAGAGGGAAGTTTTTGTATTTATTCCTTTGAGATTCATGTTTTTATTTCCTTGCACATCAAGAACTCCATTTCCCACAATGCTTTACAAACTGAAAGACAATCCACCAGATTGTGTTGTTTTCTGAGTGTTTCCGTGTCGTACGTGTTTATATCGGTATTGTCGACTTGTCACCAAAAGTTAAAAAGAGTCTCGGTCCCTTTCTGATGAAGTCACGCCGCTTTGTTGTTATTTGTATTGTTTTATAAGATGGAGGGACCCTCTTCTTCTTCTGGGACACAAACTAAATGTCAGTGCGAAAAAAAAAAGAAGTATCGTTTTCTCTTTTTATCGAGACAGTGACACTGAACGAAGTGGACAAAGAATAAAAAGTCTATTTTTTATTCTGTATATATGGAAGTGTAAGACTCCGTCTGTTGCGTTGCTTTGTTGAACAAATCAAATGTGCTTGTGGCATTTTTCTAATCTAATTTATTTTATTGTTTTTGTTTTTCTGCTTCACCATTAAAGTTTAAAGGATGTTCACGAAGGAGGTGTCTCTGCTTCTTCAACCAACCCTGATGTGTACCCGGAAACTGTCTTCATTTAAGTACAAGTACTCACATCTTGTACTTGAGTCAAAGTACTCACATCTTGTACTTGAGTCAAAGTAGAAGTACTCACATCTTGTACTTGAGTCAAAGTAGAAGTACTCAGATCTTGTACTTGAGTCAAAGTACTCACATCTTGTACTTGAGTCAAAGTAGAAGTACTCAGATCTTGTACTTGAGTCAAAGTAGAAGTACTCAGATCTTGTACTTGAGTCAAAGTAGAAGTACTCAGATCTTGTACTTGAGTCAAAGTACTCACATCTTGTACTTGAGTCAAAGTAGAAGTACTCAGATCTTGTACTTGAGTCAAAGTAGAAGTACTCAGATCTTGTACTTGAGTCAAAGTAGAAGTACTCAGATCTTGTACTTGAGTCAAAGTACTCACATGTTGTACTTGAGTCAAAGTAGAAGTACTCAGAGCTTGTACTTCAGTAAAAGTAGAAGTACTCAGATCTTATACATGAGTGAAAGTAGAAGTACTCAGATCTTGTACTTGAGTAAAGTAGAAGTACTCAGATCTTGTAATTGAGTACAAGTAGAAGTACTCAGGTCTTGTACTTGAGTAAAAGTAGAAGTACTCAGATCTTGTAATTGAGTACAAGTAGAAGTACTCAGGTCTTGTACTTTAGTAAACGTACTGAGATATTTACTTAAAGGGGACCTATCATGCTATATTTAAATAATATATAAGGTAATATATATATATATATATATATATAAGGTATATTAATACGTTTTAATTTCAAAATACGAAACAGATCATGCATTTTAGCCATGCCTCATTTTGCCTCACTCGTGCTCTGTCTTTGCAAGGTCTGATTCAGCTGACCACGCCCCCATGCGGAAGAGGGGGGCGTGACACGGCCCGGCACGAGCGTCATGTTATCATGCTTGCTGTCATTACGAGTGGAGAGTCAACATGGCCCAACCTCTCATTCCCTGATTGGTGGAGAGTTGACCAATCAGGCGGAGTGCACCTACATTACGTCAAAAAGGTGCAAATAAAAAATCCACCCGTATCAAATCCGTTGCAGCCCCGTTTTTAGAGATTTGGGTATGGAGGAAAAGAGAGAGGGTTGTGTTTTCTGACACTTTGTGAGTTCCCTGGAACACCGGGGACACATATGTATGAAAGACATCACAAAGTGCATTTTGCATGATAGGTCCCCTTTAAGTCAAAGTAGAAGTACTCAGGTCTTGATTAGAATAATTATGTTCTCCTTTCAGTGGAACCC
>JAAKFY010000163.1:182857-195357 GCA_011823955.1 Dissostichus mawsoni
CAAAGACACTTGTTTCTGAGCCAGTTGTGATTCAAAGTCTCTCAGAAAGTAAACCACAGAGAGGGAAAAGTACATCCTTTACTCGAGTAGAAGTACAGATACTCGTGTTTAAAAATACTCTGGTGAAAGTAGAAGTACTGACTAAACTTCTTTACTCAAGTGAAAGTAAAGAGGCTTTGAAATGTACTTCAGTAAAAAGTACCCATAACTAGCAGCTGTTTTAAAGAGTACCTGACCTCCCTTTATATTAATAGAACAATAATGTCATTGTTAGCTAATGAATGTTTCCATGCTGAACAACGGCAACATGACAACGTTTCCATTGGTCCCTCTTCTTTAGAGAAGACCAGGAAATGATGGATACACGGATCGTGTTCAAATCAATAGGCACGCAATGACTCTAAATAATAATGATCACGCCACCAAACACACATTCAGACTAAAGGAACCAGCCTGTTTGGAACATGGAAGAAGTAGAAAGTACAGGTATTTGGGTTCAACATGAAGAAGTAGAAAGTACAGGTATTTGGGTTCAACATGTAAGAAGTAGAAAGTACAGGTATTTGTGTTCAAAATGTGAGAAGTAGAAAGTACAGGTATTTGGGTTCAACATGGAAGAAGTAGAAAGTACAGGTATTTGGTTCAACATGGAAGAAGTAGAAAGTACAGGTATTTGTGTTCAACATGTAAGAAGTAGAAAGTGCAGGTATTTGGTTCAACATGTAAGAAGTAGAAAGTACAGGTATTTGGGTTCAAAATGTAAGAAGTAGAAAGTACAGGTATTTGGGTTCAACATGTAAGAAGTAGAAAGTGCAGGTATTTGGGTTCAACATGGAAGAAGTAGAAAGTACAGGTATTTGTGTTCAACATGTAAGAAGTAGAAAGTACAGGTATTTGGGTTCAACATGTAAGAAGTAGAAAGTGCAGGTATTTGGGTTCAACATGTAAGAAGTAGAAAGTACAGGTATTTGGTTCAACATGTAAGAAGTAGAAAGTACAGGTATTTGGGTTCAACATGTAAGAAGTAGAAAGTACAGGTATTTGGGTTCAACATGTAAGAAGTAGAAAGTACAGGTATTTGGGTTCAACATGTAAGAAGTAGAAAGTACAGGTATTTGTGTTCAACATGTAAGAAGTAGAAAGTACAGGTATTTGTGTTCAAAATGTAAGAAGTCAAAGTAAAAAGTCTTCAGAAAAATAAGTAGTGGAGTAAAGTACTGATACCAGAAACATGTACTTAAGTACAGTAACGAAGTATTTGTACTCCACTACTTCCACCCAGTGACTCTCTCCAGTGATTTACTGACTCCTCTGGAAACACAGATCTGAGTCAGTGAAACAACAGGTTTATCTTTAGAGCTTAATAACATAATGACGGCAGAGTTCATGCTAACACAGTCTGAGCACTTCTCATCTGTGACGTAAACAACATGTGAAACTCAGACGTTTCCATCGTGACTCAGAGCTGCTGCACATGTACGGGACTATTTTAAACATTAACAAACAACCTTTAAACACACCACTATATATATATATATATATATATATATATCAGTGGAAACACAGCTTCTGTTGGACCTGGGGACCGTTTTCAGAAACCGTTTAAAAGCTGACATTTAGATGGAGAAAACCCCAAATGTAAGATCAAGAGAGAAGTTTTCCTCATAGACTTCTCTACAATCTGAGGTAATAAAGAGAGAGAGAAGTAGGAACATTTCCTCATAGACTTCTCTACAATCTGAGGTAATAAAGAGAGAGAGAAGTAGGAGCATTTCCTCATAGACTTCTCTACAATCTGAGGTAATAAAGAGAGAGAGAAGTAGGAACATTTCCTCATAGACTTCTCTACAATCTGAGGTAATAAAGTGAGAGAGAAGTAGGAGCATTTCCTCATAGACTTCTCTACAATCTGAGGTAATAGAGAGAGAGAGAAGTAGGAACATTTCCTCATAGACTTCTATACAATCTGAGGTAATAGAGAGAGAGAGAGAGAAGTAGGAACCTTTCCTCATAGACTTCTCTACAATCTGAGGTAATACAGAGAGAGAAGTAGGAACATTTCCTCATAGACTTCTCTACAATCTGAGGTAATAGAGAGAGAGAGAAGTAGGAACATTTCCTCATAGACTTCTATACAATCTGAGGTAATAGAGAGAGAGAAGTAGGAACATTTCCTCATAGACTTCTCTACAATCTGAGGTAATAGAGAGAGAGAGAAGTAGGAACATTTCCTCATAGACTTCTCTACAATCTGAGGTAATAGAGAGAGAGAGAAGTAGGAACATTTCCTCATAGACTTCTCTACAATCTGAGCTAATAAAGAGAGAGAGAAGTAGGAACATTTCCTCATAGACTTCTCTACAATCTGAGGTAATAAAGAGAGAAGTAGGAACATTTCCTCATAGACTTCTCTACAATCTGAGGTAATAGAGAGAGAGAGAAGTAGGAACATTTCCTCATAGACTTCTCTACAATCTGAGGTAATAGAGAGAGAGAGAAGTAGGAACATTTCCTCATAGACTTCTCTACAATCTGAGGTAATAGAGAGAGAAAGAAGTAGGAACATTTCCTCATAGACTTCTCTACAATATGAGGTAATAGAGAGAGAGAGAAGTAGGAACATTTCCTCATAGACTTCTCTACAATCTGAGGTAATAAAGAGAGAGAGAAGTAGGAGCATTTCCTCATAGACTTCTATACAATCTGAGGTAATAGAGAGAGAGAGAAGTAGGAACATTTCCTCATAGACTTCTCTACAATCTGAGGTAATAGAGAGAGAGAGAAGTAGGAACATTTCCTCATAGACTTCTCTACAATCTGAGGTAATAAGAGAGAGAGAAGTAGGAACATTTCCTCATAGACTTCTCTACAATCTGAGGTAATAGAGAGAGAGAGAAGTAGGAACATTTCCTCATAGACTTCTCTACAATCTGAGGTAATAGAGAGAGAGAGAAGTAGGAACATTTCCTCATAGACTTCTCTACAATCTGAGGTAATAGAGAGAGAGAGAAGTAGGAACATTTCCTCATAGACTTCTTACAATCTGAGGTAATAAAGAGAGAGAGAAGTAGGAGCATTTCCTCATAGACTTCTATACAATCTGAGGTAATAAAGAGAGAGAGAAGTAGGAGCATTTCCTCATAGACTTCTATACAATCTGAGGTAATAAAGAGAGAGAGAAGTAGGAACATTTCCTCATAGACTTCTATACAATCTGAGGTGATAAAGAGAGAGAGAAGTAGGAGCATTTCCTCATAGACTTCTATACAATCTGAGATAATAAAAAGATAGAGAAGTAGGAACATTTCCTCATAGACTTCTATACAATCTGAGGTAATAAAGAGAGAAGTAGGAACATTTCCTCATAGACTTCTATACAATCTGAGGTAATAAAGAGAGAGAGAAGTAGGAACATTTCCTCATAGACTTCTATACAATCTGAGGTAATAGAGAGAGAGAGAAGTAGGAACATTTCCTCATAGACTTCTCTAAATCTGAGGTGATAAAGAGAGAAGTAGGAACATTTCCTCATAGACTTCTATTCAATCTGAGGTAATAAAGAGAGAGAGAAGTAGGAACATTTCCTCATAGACTTCTATACAATCTGAGGTAATAAAGAGAGAGAGAAGTAGGAACATTTCCTCATAGACTTCTCTACAATCTGAGGTAATAAAGAGAGAGAGAAGTAGGAACATTTCCTCATAGACTTCTATACAATCTGAGGTAATAAAGAGAGAGAGAAGTAGGAACATTTCCTCATAGACCTCTATACAATCTGAGGTAATAAAGAGAGAGAGAAGAAGGAACATTTCCTCATAGACTTCTATACAATCTGATGTAATAAAGAGAGAGAGAAGTAGGAAATTTCCTCATAGACTTCTATACAATCTGAGGTAATAAAGAGAGAGAGAAGTAGGAGCATTTCCTCTAGACTTCTATACAATCTGAGGTAAAAAAGAGAGAGAAGTAGGAACATTTCCTCATAGACTTCTATACAATCTGAGGTATAAAGAGAGAGAGAAGTAGGAGCATTTCCTCATAGACTTCTATACAATCTGAGATAATAAAAAGATAGAGAAGTAGGAACATTTCCTCATAGACTTCTATACAATCTGAGGTAATAAAGAGAGAAGTAGGAACATTTCCTCATAGACTTCTCTACAATCTGAGGTAATAAAGAGAGAGAGAAGTAGGAACATTTCTCATAGACTTCTATACAATCTGAGGTAATAGAGAGAGAGAAGTAGGAACATTTCCTCATAGACTTCTCTAAAATCTGAGGTGATAAGAGAGAAGTAGGAACATTTCCTCATAGACTTCTATTCAATCTGAGGTAATAAAGAGAGAGAAGTAGGAACATTTCCTCATAGACTTCTATACAATCTGAGGTAATAAAGAGAGAGAGAAGTAGGAACATTTCCTCATAGACTTCTATACAATGAGGTAATAAAGAGAGAGAGAAGTAGGAACATTTCCTCATAGACTTCTATACAATCTGAGGTAATAAAGAGAGAGAGAAGTAGGAACATTTCCTCATAGACTTCTATACAATCTGAGGTAATAAAGAGAGAGAGAAGTAGGAACATTTCCTCATAGACCTCTATACAATCTGAGGTAATAAAGAGAGAGAGAAGTAGGAACATTTCCTCATAGACTTCTATACAATCTGAGGTAATAGAGAGAGAGAGAAGTAGGAACATTTCCTCATAGACTTCTATACAATCTGAGTAATAAAGAGAGAGAGAAGTAGGAACATTTTCCTCATAGACTTCTCTACAATCTGAGGTAATAAAGAGAGAGAGAAGTAGGAACATTTCCTCATAGACTTCTATTCAATCTGAGGTAATAGAGAAGAGAAGAAGTAGGAACATTTCCTCATAGACTTCTCTACAATCTGAGGAAAAAAGAGAGAGAGAAGTAGGAACATTTCCTCATAGACTTCTCTACAATCTGAGGTAATAAAGAGAGAGAGAAGTAGGAACATGTCCTCATAGACTTCTCTACAATCTGAGGAAAAAAAGAGAGAGAAGTAGGAACATTTCCTCATAGACTTCTCTACAATCTGAGGTAATAAAGAGAGAGAGAAGTAGAAACATTTCCTCATAGACTTCTATACAATCTGAGGTAATAAAGAGAGAGAGTAGGAAATTTCTTCATAGAATTCTATACAATCTGAGGTAATAAAGAAAGAAGTAGGAACATTTCCTCATAGACTTCTATACAATCTGAGGTAATAAAGAGAGAAGTAGGAACATTTCCTCATAGAATTCTCTACAATCTGAGGTAATAAAGAGAGAAGTAGGAAGATTTCATCATAGACTTCTATACAATCTGAGGTAATAAAGAGAGAGAGAAGTAGGAACATTTCCTCATAGACTTCTATACAATATGAGGTAATAAGAGAGAGAGAAGTAGGAACATTTCCTCATAGACTTCTATACAATCTGAGGTAATAAAGAGAGAAGTAGGAACATTTCCTCATAGACTTCTATACAATCTGAGGTAATAAAGAGAGAAGTAGGAAAATTTCCTCATAGATTATATACAATCTGAGGTAATAAAGAGAGAGAGAAGTAGGAACATTTCTCATAGACTTCTATACAATCTGAGGTAATAAAGAGAGAGAGAAGTAGGAACATTTCCTCATAGAATTCTATACAATCTGAGGTAATAAAGAGAGAAGTAGGAACATTTCTCATCGACTTCTACAATCTGAGGTAATAAAGAGAGAGAGAAGTAGGAACATTTCCTCATAGACTTCTATTCAATCTGAGGTAATAAGAGAGAGAGAAGTAGGAACATTTCCTCATAGACTTCTATACAATCTGAGGTAATAAAGAGAGAGAGAAGTAGGAACATTTCCTCAGACTTCTATACAATCTGAGGTAATAAAGAGAGAGAGAAGTAGGAACATTTCCTCATAGACTTCTCTACAATCTGAGGTAATAAAGAGAGAGAGAAGTAGGAACATTTCCTCATAGACTTCTCTACAATCTGAGGTAATAAAGAGAGAGAGAAGTAGGAACATTTCCTCATAGACTTCTCTACAATCTGAGGTAATAAAGAGAGAAGTAGGAAACATTTCCTCATAGACTTCTCTACAATCTGAGGTAATAAAGAGAGAAGTAGGAACATTTTCTCATAGACTTCTATACAATCTGAGGTAATAAAGAGAGAAGTAGGAACATTTTCTCATAGACTTCTCTACAATCTGAGGTAATAAAGAGAGAGAGAAGTAGGAACATTTCATCATAGAATTCTCTACAATCTGAGGTAATAAAGAGAGAAGTAGGAACATTTCTCATAGACTTCTATACAATCTGAGGTAATAAAGTGAGAGAGAGTAGGACATTTCCTCATAGACTTCTATACAATCTGAGGTAATAGAGAGAAGTAGGAACATTTCCTCATAGACTTCTATACAATCTGAGGTAATAAGAGAGAAGTAGGAACATTTCCTCATAGACTTCTCTACAATCTGAGGTAATAAAGAGAGAGAGAAGTAGGAACATTTCCTCATAGACTTCTATACAATCTGAGGTAATAAAGAGAGAAGTAGGAAACATTTCCTCATAGACTTCTATACAATCTGAGGTAATAAAGAGAGAGAGAAGTAGGACATTTCCTCATAGACTTCTATACAATCTGAGGTAATAAAGAGAGAGAGAAGTAGGAACATTTCCTCATAGACTTCTATACAATCTGAGGTAATAAAGAGAGAGAGAAGTAGGAACATTTCCTCATAGACTTCTACAATCTGAGGTAATAAAGAGAGAGAGAAGTAGGAACATTTCCTCATAGACTTCTATACAATCTGAGGTAATAAAGAGAGAGAGAAGTAGGAACATTTCCTCATAGACTTCTATACAATCTGAGGTAATAAAGAGAGAGAGAAGTAGAAACATTTCCTCATAGACTTCTATACAATCTGAGGTAATAGAGAGAGAGAGAAGTAGAACATTTCCTCATAGACTTCTATACAATCTGAGGTAATAAAGAGAAAAGTAGGAACATTTCCTCATAGACTTCTCTACAATCTGAGGTAATAAAGAGAGAGAGAAGTAGGAACATTTCCTCATAGACTTCTATACAATCTGAGTAATAAAGAGAGAGAGAGTAGGAACATTTCCTCATAGACTTCTATACAATCTGAGGTAATAGAGAGAGAGAGAAGTAGGAACATTTCCTCATAGACTTCTCTACAATCTGAGGTAATAGAGAGAGAGAGAAGTAGGAACATTTCCTCATAGACTTCTATACAATCTGAGGTAATAAAGAGAGAGAGAAGTAGGAACATTTCCTCATAGACTTCTACAATCTGAGGTAATAAGAGAGAGAGAAGTAGGAACATTTCCTCATAGACTTCTATACAATCTGAGGTAATAGAGAGAGAGAGAGAAGTAGGAACATTTCCTCATAGACTTCTATACAATCTGAGGTAATAGAGAGAGAGAGAAGTAGGAACATTTCCTCATATACTTCTCTACAATCTGAGGTAATAGAGAGAGAGAGAAGTAGGAACATTTCCTCATATACTTCTCTACAATCTGAGGTAATAAGAGAGAGAGAGAAGTAGGAACATTTCCTCATAGACTTCTCTACAATCTGAGGTAATAGAGAGAGAGAGAAGTAACATTTCCTCATAGACTTCTCTACAATCTGAGGTAATAGAGAGAGAGAGAAGTAGGAACATTTCCTCATAGACTTCTCTACAATCTGAGGTAATAGAGAGAGAGAGAAGTAGGAACATTTCCTCATATACTTCTATACAATCTGAGGTAATAGAGAGAGAGAGAAGTAGGAACATTTCCTCATAGACTTCTATACAATCTGAGGTAATAGAGAGAGGAGAAATAGGAACATTTCCTCATAGACTTCTCTACAATCTGAGGTAATAAAGAGAGAGAGAAGTAGGAACATTTCCTCATAGACTTCTATACAATCTGAGGTAATAAAAAGAGAGAAGTAGGAACATTTCCTCATAGACTTCTATACAATCTGAGGTAATAAAGCGATGCCAGCTTCGCGTGTTTTAAACCCTGAGGTTCAGATTGAAGACGCTTTCTGACCAGAACCCTTAATTGGCGTCAGTAGTTTCTCATTTGCGTTAACGAGGCAGAAAGATGAGCGTGTGTGAGAAACGTGATGGATTGCCTCTGAAGATATTTCGATCGCAGCAGAAAACGTGAGCGGTTTAACCCCAGAGTTTCTGTGGAGCCGCAGAAAGCCATAAAGGGTCTAAGGTTCGGCTTTGAATGATTTAGAGAGTCATGGAAACACTCAGAGTTTAATCTCCACTGAGAGCGTAATGAGGCTCTCACTTTATCTGCTGCTAGCTTTGAGATGTGGAGGAAGCTTTCTGGATCTACTTTCTGCACAAAAACCTTGCAGGATCTATCTTTTTGCACATGAAATACTCTGAGGCTACTTTTTGCAAGTTAGAAACTTCCTAGATTTACTTTTTTGCACATGACACTTTTCTAAATCTACGTTTTGCACATGAGAACTTTCTGCATTCACTTTTTCACATTAGCAACTTTCTTTATTGTTTTTGTGCAGATGAGAAACTCTGGGTTTACTTTTTGCAAGTTAGAAACTTCCTAGATTTATGTTTTGCACGAGAAACTTTCTGGATATTTTTTTACCTCTTCTTATGAGCGAGTAAGAAACGTTTAAGTGTATGTTTTGCACATGAACACCTTAATTTTCATTTAGTATCTGGGTGCAGAAATCTGACATTAAACTGATTCTGAATACGAGAGACGAACTGTTTCTTCTTTTGGGAAACTGAGAACGCAGCAAAAGTAACTTTGAGGAGAAGACAGAAAAATAATAAATGAGCTGCTGTCAAGGTCTGAGATACACACACACACACACACACAGTCTCACACACACACACACACACAGTCACACACACACACACACACACACACACACACAGTCACACACACACTCTTACTATCACTTCGTCCTCGAGAGTGACACTCAAGACTCAACAGGGCTGATAACATGACCCTGGCCTCGTTAGAGTGTGTGTGTGTGTGTGTGTGTGTGTGTGTGTGTGTGTGTGTGTGTGTGTGTGTGTGTGTGTGTGTGTGTGTGTGTGTGTGTGTGTGTGTGTGTGTGTGTGTGTGTGTGGTGTGTGTGTGTGTGTGTGTGGTGTGTGTGTGTGTGTGTGTGTGTGCCAAGGCTGCTGGTTTGTTAGTCTGTAGAAAGTTTGTTTTTAATGAGCGACTGTACATTTTGAATTACTAGCAGCTGTTGTGTTCATAACTGAAACTGAGAAGTTAATCTTTTTATTAAAAATATCTTTCTGTGTTTTTCTTCCAAAATGTGTAAAATGTAGTTTTACATTTTTTTTAATTACTATTTAATTCATGAATGTACTGTAGATGCACAAACTCACTCATGGGCTTAGATTTAGTATTTTTAACTTTAATTCATATTAGTTGTTTCCCTGGGGTCTCTCAATATTAAAAATCATACATTGGTAAAACATGTTCACATCATCCTGCAGCTGAGAGGGCAGCCAACACATTCCTGCTCTCTCACACACACATCACACACACACACACACACACACACACACACACACACACACACACACCCTGAGTGTCGTCTGGTTAATTTCCTGGTCTGCTATCGTTTTACTCTGCACTCGTCAAAATAGGATTAGAGGTTTTAATAAAGGATGATTCCCATCACACACACACTCTACACACACACACACACACACACACACACACACACACACACACACACACACACACACACACCACACACTTCTTTGAGTTTTGAGGATTTTTCTCACCAGCTTTCAGGGGTGGAGCGACGGAGGGCTGTGATGGCCGGGACTCCTGTCAATCTCCCTGTCAAAAAAGAGACACAACATTTTTTTTTTTTACACACAATACAACAGGAAACAATCCTGACATACATTTTTAACTTTCTGTGTTTCCCTGAACGTCCAGCTGAGAATACGAGCGTGTTCAGAATCACTGTGCGTCACCACGACTTATTAATATATAAAATATTAGATCTGCGTCACACTCATTATTCCTCCTCTTCCGTTCATACAGATTTATTGGACGTATTAAATCCTCATTTCCTTTCCTTTCCTCTCACCTTCATCATTCCTGCTCTCCTTTGTCGTTCCTTATTATATGAATGCATCACATTTATCCAGCAGATTGAGTAAAGGAAAAACACACAATGAGGTTTTAAAATTAAACTTGCGTTTATGTTGTTGAGAAATTCCCCTTTAAATAAATAGAAAAGAGTAATGTGAGCAAAACTTAAAGGTGGGGAAGGTCATTTTGGAGAAAACTAAAAAATAGCTTTAATATAAATACATTAAAACTAAAAAAAAAGGATATTTTTCACCTGTTTAATAAAAATACTGAGTGTTTCAAAAAAAATATATTACATATGTTTTTGTATTTTTTTCCAATAAGTTATGGATTATATTTTCATTCAATTTCTTTCTCATATTTCACATAGAATTGTTATAATTCCACGTAAAATTCAGGGTTTAAAACTAAATAATTTGTGCATGTTTTTCCAAAAATTGTCAATATTATTTTTATCATTTTAATGATTAGTTTCCTATTTTCCAATATTTCACACCTAATGTATTCTCAGCAGATTCTATCACAGCGCTGACGGACGCAAAATTACACTAAGCGTGTGTGTGTGTGTGTGTGTGTGTGTGTGTGGTGTGTGTGTGTGTGTGGTGTGTGTGTGTGTGTGTGTGTGTATTGGTGTGTGTGTGTGGTTTTTTCGTCAAGCCTCTCTAATGAGCCTGTATTGTTAGAGTGTGTCACAAAGTTCACGTCCAATCATCCTCCTTTATTTCCTCGTCACGTTTTCCCTCTGAATCTTTCATTCAATTAATATTTCATTTCCTGTCTGTTCTCACACTGCTTTATTATTACTGTTCATTCATCTTAAAGAGTCTATATATGACTCTTAAAGTAGAGACATACATACTGATATACACCTGGAACATCAGCAGGAGAGGACTCTTTAAAGTAGAGACACTACATACTGATATACACTGAACATCAGCAGGAGGACTCTTTAAAGTAGAGACACTACATACTGATATACACCTGAACATCAGCAGGAGAGGACTCTTTAAAGTAGAGACACTACATACTGATATACACTGAACATCAGCAGGAGAGGACTCTTTAAAGTAGAGACACTACATACTGATATACACCTGAACATCAGCAGGAGAGGACTCTTTAAAGTAGAGACACTACGTACTGATATACACCTGAACATCAGCAGGAAGAGGACTCTTTAAAGTTAGAGACACTACATACTGATATACACCTGAACATCAGCAGGAGAGGACTCTTTAAAGTAGAGACACTACGTACTGATATACACCTGAACATCAGCAGGAGAGGACTCTTTAAAGTGAGAGACACCACATACTGATATACACCTGATCATCAGCAGGAGAGGACTCTTTAAAGTAAAGACACTAATACTGATATACACCGAGCATCAGCAGGAGAGGACTCTTTAAAGTAAAGACACTACATACTGATACACCTGAACATCAGCAGGAGAGGACTCTTTAAAGTAGAGACACTACATACTGATATACACCTGAACATCAGCAGGAGAGGCTCTTTAAAGTAAAGACACTAAATACTGATATACACCTGAACATCAGCAGGAGAGGACTCTTTAAAGTAGAGACACTACATACTGATATAACCTGAACATCAGCATTAGAGGACTCTTTAAAGTAGAGACACTACATACTGATATACACCTGAACATCAGCAGGAGAGGACTCTTTAAAGTAGAGACACTAAATACTGATATACACCTGAACATCAGCAGGAGAGGACTCTTAAAGTAGAGACACTACATACTGATATACACCTGAACATCATCAGGAGAGGACTCTTTAAAGTAGAGACACTAATACTGTTATACACCTGAACATCAGCAGGAGAGGACTCTTTAAAGTAGAGACACTACATACTGATATACACCTGAACATCAGCAGGAGAGGACTCTTTAAAGTAGAGACACTACATACTGATATACCTGAAATCAGCAGAGAGGACTCTTTAAAGTAGAGACACTACAGCTGATATACACCTGAACATCAGCAGGAGGACTCTTTAAAGTAGAGACACTACATACTGATATACACCTGAACTTCAGCAGGAGAGGACTCTTTAAAGTAGAGACACTACATACTGATATACCCTGAACATCAGCAGGAGAGGACTCTTTAAAGTAGAGACACTACATACTGATACACCCTGAACATCAGCAGGAGAGGACTCTTTAAAGTAGAGACACTACATACTGATATACACCTGAACATCAGCAGGAGAGGACTCTTTAAAGTAGACACTACATACTGATATACACCTGAACATCAGCAGGAGAGGACTCTTTAAAGTAGAGACACTACATACTGATATACACCTGAACATCAGCAGGAGAGGACTCTTTAAAGTAGAGAC
>JAAKFY010000163.1:202857-212857 GCA_011823955.1 Dissostichus mawsoni
AAACTACACCTGGAAAACCTTCAAATACACCTAGAATCTCCCAAACTAAACCTGGAACATCTTCAAATACACCTAGAACCTCTCAAACTACACCTGGAACACCTTCAAATACACCTAGAACCTCCCAAACTACACCTGGAACATCTTCAATTAACTTAGAACCTCCCAAACTACACCTGGAACATCTTCAATTAACTTAGAACCTCCCAAACTACACCTGGAAAACCTTCAAATACACCTAGAACCTCTCAAACTACACCTGGAACATCTTCAATTAACTTAGAACCTCCCAAACTACACCTGGAAAACCTTCAAATACACCTAGAACCTCCCAAACTACACCTGGAACATCTTCAAATACACCTAGAACCTGCTCAAGTACAACTACAACTTCCTCAAATACTCTCAGTACAACTAGAACCTCCTTAAGTACACAAGAAACCTCCTTAAAGACCACAGTGACCTTCTCAAAAGCACAAGGTACCCCTCCAGGATCTTTAGAACCTCCTCAAATACACCTGGAACCTCCTCAACATCCTCAAATACACCTGGAACCTCCTGAAGTACACCTAGAACATTATGAAGAACACAAAGAACATCCTCAGGTAAAACTAGAAATGCTTCATGTGTTGTCAAGTTGTTTTGGCCCATTTGTGTTTTCATACCTGCATCGTTTCTGAAGCTGCTGCACCTGTGGGCCTCCGTACTGACATATATCTATATATATAATATAATATGTAGATATAGTGAGGACAGTTTGGGACCCTTCTTGGTCTCGAGAGGAGGAAGAGGGGCAGAGGAAGAAGACTTAAAGGAGCTGCAGGAGAAACAGAGAGGAGTAATGAGGTGTGTGCAGACAGAGCAATGTAAACTCCTCCGCTGAGTTTACTCTACAGGTGCCCGGAGAGGACAAACACAGCTTTGCTTTAATCCCTCACTTGTAGATATAACATGTGGACACCGTCTCACCTCCTCCTCCTCGTCACTCTTCCTCACACCTCCTCCTCCTCTTCATCATCACTCTTCCTCACACCTCCTCACTCCTCCTGAAAGTACAAAGGGAGCAACGTTAATAATAAATCAACAGTATCGTGTTTATAACGAAACGAGAGACGCTGCTCCTTTAAAAATCCTGAGAATTTTTTTATGAAAGAGTAGAAAACACAGAATGAGTGTGGTGTGTGTGTGTGTGTGTGGTGTGTGTGTGTGTGTGGTGTGTGTTGTGTGTGTGTGTGTGTGTGCCTGCGTGTGTGCGTGCGAGCGTGCGTGCGTGCGTGCGTGCGTGCGATGGGTCCACTGGGAGAGCTGAGTCACTTTTCTCCTCCAGGTCTGGGAAACACATCGGAACTGACAGCCGCCGCAGACAAAGACCCTCACACACACACACACACACACACACACACACACACACACACACACACACACACACACACACACACACACACACACACACACACGCACGCACACACACGAACACACGAACAGACACACACTCTGCGGGATGAATGGGGAAAGTCTGAGAGAAAAATTGTCATTGGAAACAGAGAGAGAGGTTTGGAAAGGAAACAATGGGAAAGAAGAAGCAGAGGAAATGAAAAAAGACCTTCATCATCATCACACACAACATGCAGACACACACACACACACGCAGACACACACCTCTCCACACACACACAGTATAGGAAGCTTTCTATATTCAACTAACATTATATAAAAAAATGTTACCACCTTTATTTACGTAAGGCTCTTCAACACACACTTCAACGTTGACTCACACACACACACACACACACACACACACACACACACCACACACACACACACACACATACACGTGTTTATCAGCTGTAAATGAGTTTGATGACAGCGAGGAAGGTGAGGAAGAGGACGAAGACGTGTCTCTGTTTGCAGCTCGTTTACACCTGAACACCAGTGAGGAGAGTGTGTGTTCAGGTGGGTGTAAAACAACGTTTCTGCAGATTCATTTACAGCCTGTGTGCAGGGGAAGTGTGCGTGTGTGTGCGTGTGCGTGTGCGTGTGCGTGTGCGTGTGCGTGCGTGCGTGCGTGCGTGCGTGCGTGCGTGCGTGTGTGTGTGTGTGTGTGTGTGTGTGTGTGTGTGTGTGTGTGTGTGTGTGTGTGTGTGTGTGTGGAAGTGAATTGAACTGGGATAGACGGTGGTGACAGTTTGACCACCCCCAAGTTCCTACTGTACAGAAACACACACACGTTTTTGTAAACATAACAAATATCCTGTGTGCGTGTGTGCGTGTGTGCGTGCGTGTGTGTGTGTGTGTGTTTGGTTCTTCTCTTGGACGTGGATTTGTTGACAGCTAGGATTTATAACGGACCAATCAGGGAGCCCCTCGTGTCAAGAAACGGCCAATTAGAGGCTTCGGTTGATTTATTACGCAGAGCGCACCTGTCCTCACCTCCACCAATAAGATGTCAGTGTGCGTGTGCGTGTGTGTGTGTGTGTGTGTGTGTGTGTGTGTTGTGTGTGTGTGTTGTGTGTGTGTGTGTGTGTGTGTGTGTGTGTGTGTGTGTGTGTGTGTGTGTGTGTGTGTGTGTGTGTGTGTGTGTGTGTGTGTGTGTGTGTGGTGTGTGTGTGTGTGTGTGTGTTTGTGTGTGTGTGTGTGTGTTTAGGTCAGGACAGGACGGAGTCTCCCCTATTCTTGTTTTGGCACTTTTCATGATTTCTTTCAGACTCTTTTTGGTATGTTGTCACGTCTTTTAGGAGGTCTCATTAAGAGTCCTTTTTGAGGTCTCATTAAGAGTCCTTTTTGAGGTCTCATTAAGAGTCCTTTTTGAGGTCTTTTAGCGATTGTTTTGGTGTCTTTAAGGGGATTGTTTGGTTCTTTTTTGGGATATTTTTGGTGTTTTAACCATTTTCTTGGTGTCTTTTAGTGTTGGTTTAGGTCCACATTTCTTGTCTTTCAGAAGATGTCTTGGTCACATTCTTTCACTCTTTCAGCTGATGTTTGGGGGGATTTTTCTGTTGTGTTTTCATGATGCATTAATGGCTCATTCAGACTCTTGCTGCTGTCTTAAAGCTGTTGTTCTGTAGTCTTTTCTCTGAATAACTGAATATGTCCTTGCTGTGAAACACACTGCGATCAGCTCAGTCTGAAACAAAGGGATTTCTGAGAGTTCACGTCTCCCTCGCTGCAGAGAAACAAGCAGGAAACGTGTTTTTGTCTTTGATTCTAACTCGTGTTTTTGGCAGCCATTTTTCTTTTGGGCGTTTTGGGGATTCCCTGCTCTGCTCCGTCTGCACATCTGTGTTTCATAAAGAAGCTTCGACTCGTGATTCACCCTCATTAGAGAGAGAGAGACTCGTCTGATCTGTGGAACGCCCGAGAAATAAAACTCAGTTTGATCCGTCTGCAAACGCCAGGAAGTCCTGCCTGAACTCAGACGGATAATAACACATTTTAAACTAAGATATTAATTAAGAAATAAATATAGAAATAAGTACAACAAAATATAAATGAATTGGACAGAGGTTTGGGCTTCCTACAGCCTTGACAATTATATATAAAAATACATTATATATGTTTTATTTAACACATCACGGTCAATTCTTTGTGTCTTTAGGTGAGCGCTAGCCAATGGAGCGCGACTGTTCTGTAGTGATGTCACTATGTTCCTGAAATTTGGGATTTTAGCCTTTGTAGAACATTTAAACGCACTAACACCTATAGAACTACAGGAGAGGAAACACAACTGAAGTAACAATAATAGGACTCTTTCATTAATTAATATTATATAAATAAATTCACGAATTCAATTCCCTTAATTGGCATCTGGTCGGAAAACAGCAACACACTCTAACAAGAAGAAAGACACACACACACACACACACACACACACACACACACACAGGCTTTAGTAAGTGTAGCATCACACCCCTAATTTCCCATGGTGCATTGTCAACAGAACACACCCGTCCGCCCATGGCAGCACTTCAGACAACACAGACACACACACACACACACACACACACACACACACACACACACACACACACACACACACACAGCTGAAGCCCATCCAGACGCTGCTTCCTGAAGCAAAAGCTCATGGGAATCGAGCGGTTTTATGAACCACAATGCTTTGGAGCGTCTGGTGACCTCAAAGGACACATGGTGAGAAAACTAAAAGTAAATTAAAAAAAAGGAATATAACATATAGTATAATATGTAACACACACACACACACACACACCACACACACACACACCACACACACACACGTCTATATTACAGGATGGAAATGGACCAGGACAGATTCCATCAGACTAACATGGCCCTCTGACCTCACAGCTGGGTGTGCGAGTGTGTGTGTGTGTGTTATGTTTTTGGTTACTGTCCCCTCCAGCTGCAGAGCTCACGCCCGCACACATGGAGCCCATTTACACACACACACACACACACACACACACACACACACACACACACACACACTATGTACATACAGACAGGAGGTTTCAAAGCATAAATCCACTGACCTTAGGGTGTGTGTGGTGTGTGTGTGTGGTGTGTGTGTGTGTGTGTGTGTGTGTGTGTGGTGTGTGTGTGTGTGTGTGTGTGTGTGTGTGGTGTGTGTGTGTGTGTGTCGTAGTAAATCCAGATGCAGCAGAGGAAGTCGGTGATGTCTCTGTTCACAGAGGAGAGGAATGCACTCTGAAATAAGTTAAACAGTCGTTAAGTCTAAAAAAAATTATGTGATTATTATAAAAACACAAATCAAATGATTATGGCAGAAATAATGTTCATATATATTTATTTAAATATTTGCTTTTTAATGATATATAGTTAAACGTTAGTTATATATTCTCCTCCAATATATTTTAATAAGGCTGTGAAAACATCTGGATTTCTCACCAAAAACTACACTTTACAAGATGACATTGAACGCATCATGTTATCTTATTTTGAAGGGTTAAAACAATTGAGCTGTTTTATTGTGAAATATAATCTGGAGGATCAAATCTGAGGTTTCAATTTTTTTGTATCACTTTAATATTTTAACCAGATGTTCAGCATCTGCTACATATTACACTCTACAATACTTCCCATTGTCTCTCTTTAAAGTAGAGACACCACATAGTGATATACACCTGGACATCAGCAGGAGAGGACTCTTTAAGTAGAGACACCACATAGTGATATACACCTGAACATCAGCAGGAGAGGACTCTTTAAAGTAGAGACACCACATACTGATATACACCTGAACATCAGCAGGAGAGGACTCTTTAAATTAGAGACACTACATACTGATATACACCTGAACATCAGCAGGGAGGACTCTTTAAAGTAGAGACACTACATACTGATATACACCTGGACATCAGCAGGAGAGGACTCTTTAAAGTAGAGACACCACATACTGATATACACCTGAACATCAGCAGGAGAGGACTCTTTAAATTAGAGACACTACATACTGATATACACCTGAACATCAGCAGGAGAGGACTCTTTAAAGTAGAGACACTACATACTGATATACACCTGAACATCAGCAGGAGAGGACTCTTTAAATTAGAGACACTACATACTGATATACACCTGAACATCAGCAGGAGAGGACTCTTTAAAGTAGAGACACTACATACTGATATACACCTGAACATCAGCAGGAGAGGACTCTTTAAAGTAGAGACACTACACACTGATATACACCTGAACATCAGCAGGAGAGGACTCTTTAAAGTAGAGACACTACATACTGATATACACCTGAACATCAGCAGGAGAGGACTCTTTAAAGTAGAGACACTACATACTGATATACACCTGAACATCAGCAGGAGAGGACTCTTTAAAGTAGAGACACTACATACTGATATACACCTGACATCAGCAGGAGAGGACTCTTTAAAGTAGAGACACTACATACTGATATCACCTGAACATCAGCAGGAGAGGACTCTTTAAAGTAGAGACACTACATACTGATATACACCTGCACATCAGCAGGAGAGGACTCTTTAAAGTAGAGACACTACATACTGAAATACACCTGAACATCAGCAGGAGAGGACTCTTTAAAGTAGAGATACAACATACTGATATACACCTGAACATCAGCAGAGAGGACTCTTTAAAGTAGAGACACTACATACTGAATGTAGAGGAAGGACTTCCAATCTCCTGGGATCAACGAGTTGCACCTGAACGCATCATTGACTTCAATTGTCTGTAAAGAACATGTAAACAAAAACAGAGTCACTTAATTTAAATTTGAATACTGTCTTTGTGTTTTAGTGTTTATGTTTTAAAGGGACGCTCAGTGTTGGGTTTCAGGTGAGTGAGTCTCTTTATTCCCAGTGTTTCAGCGCTCCGATGCCCTGCGCTGTGAACGGACAGTAAACACACCGTACAAAAGGTCTCAGTGAAGCATGTCGTCAACAGAAACAAAACAAACTGTAGATGTGTGTGTGAGCCGTGTTTCATTCTTATCGGTTGAGGCCCAGTTGACCCGCGTTGAGCCGCTCTTTTCACCCCCTTCATTCTCTGGAAGTTATTATGTGAAGCTATTTTTGGTCAGATTGAACTTGTTTAACCTTCATCTTGATATCAATGCTTCAGACGCTTTTTTTGCAAATATCCATCGGGGAAAGTAAAGCAAAGGGCAAAGAAAAATATGGGGAAAAGTACAAGAAAAGTTACTATATATTAGATATTAGTGCATTAAATATGAAAAATATAAGAAATAATGTGGGAAATATAAAGTATTTTTAAAAAAGTGTAATAATCCAAGAAAATATTGAAAAAATATCAGAAATAAATCAAAAAAAATCCTAAATGAATAAGAATCCTAAAAAGTCAGAAGAAAGTTACTTTAGAGTTGTACATTTTAGATATTAGTGCTATACATATTACAAATATATTAAAGTGGGAAAAATATCCATATAATATATATTATTGTTATATTATATAATGTGACAAATATGTATAAAAATAAGAAAATCTGGAAAAAATGTGTAAGAATCCCAAAATATCCGAAAGAAATCAAAAGAAATTCAGACAGTTATCAGTAAATATGAGTTAATAAGAATCCTAAAAAGTGCAACATTGATGTATTTATATGTAGATATCTTACCCTATATTTATGGTATATAAATGCATGTGAATGTCCAAAATATGTGTGAAAATCTCCTGAAAATATGTCGAGAAAATTGGGAAAAATCAGGTGCAAACAGGATGTGTCCCTCTTTGTGTGTGTGTGTGTGTGTGTGTGTGTGTGTGTGTGTGTGTGTGTTGTGTGTGTGTGTGTGTCTGTCTGTCTGTCTGTCTGTCTGTCTGTCTGTCTGTCTGTCTGTCTGTCTGTCTGTCTGTCTGTATGTCTGTCTGTCTGTCTGTCTGTCTGTCTGTCTGTCTGTCTCTGTGTGTGTGTGTGTGTGTGTGTGTGTGTGTGTGTGTGTGTGTGTCTGTGTGGTGTGTGTATGTGTGTGTGTGTGTGTGTGTGTGTGTGTGTGTGTGTGTGTGTGTGTCTGTGTGTGGTTGTGTCTGTGTGTGTGTGTGTGTGTGTGTGTGTCTGTGTGTGTCTGTCTGTGTGTGTGTATGTGTGTGTGTGTGTGTGTGTGTGTGTGTGTCTGTGTGTGTGTGTGTGTGTGTGTGTGTGTGTGTGTGTCTGTGTGTGTGTGTGTGTGTGTGTGTGTGTGGTTGTGTGTGTGTGTGTGTGTTGTGTGTGTGTGTGTGTGTGTGTGTGTGTGTGTGTGTGTGTGTGTGTGTGTGTGTGTGTGTGTGTGTGGTGTGTGTGTGTGTCTGTGCAGAAACGTGACGCCTCGTGAGGACAGACTCACAAAAGGCTTTGTTTTGGATCTCATTGTTTCGTGTCAGAGGGGTCAGAGGTCGCTTATAATTGGACGGAGCCTCTGCAGAGAGAAGACAGAAAGACATGAAGAAGAAGAAAAATAAAATGAGAGGCTGTGATTGGACGACGTCCTCGTGTGACCTGGGATTTTAGAGCAGGGCAAATAATGTGATTCTCTGGGTCAAATTCGAGCTGTTTATCCTTCTTTGTGTTGCACTACAGAACACTAGAGTATATCGAACAGTGTGAAGCCGAACATACAAAAGTATACAGAAGAAATACCAGAAAATATCTGAAGATGTCCAAAAATGATAGATAAAATATGGGAAAAGCATCTAGAAATATTAAAGAAATCTCAGATAAATATGTGTGAGGTATGAGTGAGAAAAAGTCGCAAAACTTTAAGGAAAAAAGGGCAAAATTGTGCCAAAAATCCAAAATATGTGAAAAGAATATAACCTGAAAAACATGTGAAAGACAAATATGTTAAAAGGTATAAGTTAAATAAATTCCTAAAAATGTGCCCTAATCATGAGTAGAGCATGTGAAAGATATAAGTGAAAGATACATGTGTGAAAATATAAATGAACCAAATCAGGGGTAAAATATGTGAGGAAAAAAGTGACAAATATCCAAAATGTCTGGAAAAATAAAAAAGATTCACAAAAATACTAGAATTTTTTTTATATTTTCCAGATACATTTCTCCTAGTTCAAATAAAATGAACTGTTTTAAAGGGGACCTATCAGGCCAAATGCACTTTCTGATGTCTTTTCTACATCAATGTGTCCCGGTGTGTCCCCGTGTGTCCCCGGTGTGTCCCCCGTGCGTCGGGGAACTCACGCAGCGTCAGGAAATAAAACCCCTCTCTTTTCCTCCGAACCCAAATCTTTTTAAAACGGGGAACAACGAGCGAATACAGATTTACCGCCGCTATGACGTCAAATCGGCGGCGGACCCGCAGAGAGTTGCTATCAGAAACAATGCCTGACGTGTTTTGGACGTAATCTCGTCTTTGTTTACATTAGCACGCCTCGCTAACACTCAGAGCTAACCTGTACTGGAGAGCACGTGTTTAAAAAGCAGGAAATTAAAAAAGGAACGTTTTCCGAATGCCAGGAAGGATTCTTGCCTCGCTTCGAAGCAAGTGACTCGGAAGACATGTGCTACCAAGCAAGCGTCCTCCACATTGAGAAACACCCAGGCACAGGGCTGCAATAGAGGGGTATGAGCAGTAAGAGGCATGGCTGCGATGGGGGATCGGTTTGGGATTTGAAGCAAAACACTTCACAGACATGTTTTGTGTAGTGTGGTGTGGCCCTATGTGTTTCCAGTACAGCACGATAGGTCCACTTTAACTTAAGGTTCAGATTTGTATTTATTTGTGTTTCCATATCTGCTGCAGGGTTTCAGAGAATAAATGAAGGGCGGGACGTCGACGTCATTTCATCTGCAAACAGGAAGGGAGTCACAAAACAAACATCTGGAGAAGATCTGCAGCTTCTCAAACTCTGTTCTGCTTTTATATAATAAACCATAATATGCATAATATAAGTCTTCTATGTTAATATAAATATATATTACAAATTCACAGAAAACTAGTCCTCCTTGTCGCCGAGGGTTTTTAAATGATTTGTACTTAAATTGAATAATTATTTTTATTCTGGAATTATTTTGGTATTTATTGAATTTTTCTTCTGCTGTTTTATTTAAATGTTTTTAAATATTCATTCGCATTTTTTGCAGCACTGTCATTTTTATTTTACACACACACACACACACACGCTCAGACCACACACACACGCTCAGACACACACACACACACGCTCAGACACACACACACACACACACACACACGCTCAGACACACACACACACGCTCAGACACACACACACACGCTCAGACACACACACACACACAGCTCAGACACACACACACAACACACACACACACGCTCAGACACACACACACACACACGCTCAGACACACACACACACACACACCACGCTCAGACACACACACACACACACACATGCTCAGACACACACACACACACGCTCAGACACACACACACGCACACACACACACGCTCAGACACACGCACACACACACGCTCAGACACACACACACCAACACACACATGCTCAGACACACAGACACAACACACACACACAC
>JAAKFY010000163.1:217857-222857 GCA_011823955.1 Dissostichus mawsoni
GAGAGAGAGCTTTTTTCCACTGAACTCCACTTACTTTTCTGACCTTTTTACTGAAATCTAGTCCAAACAAATCTGGTTGCAATTTCTAAAAGAAGATTTGAAAAGTTTCAGATGTGGGAAATGTCCAACGTTTACAATGCAAAAAATAAAGGATAACATGTGAAAAAACTTGAGGGAAATGTATAATTGCTTCTCTTTTTTTAGATTGCAAGAGGAGTGAAAAATGTTTTGACAAATTCAGAAAATATGAAAGAAATGGTAAGAAAATGGTAAAAAAATGCACAAAGGAAGTAGAAATGTCGGCACTTTTTGTAGAGAATTTCAGAATCAAACATGTGCTAAAAGTCCCCAAAAGCGTTCAACATTTCTGAAAAATATACATGAACATTTTTTAAAAAGTGTCGAAGATAAAAAAAGTCCCAAAAAAATTGTTGAAAATGTTAAAATAATTTATGAAAAATATGTTTAAAAAAACCAGAATAAATACCAAAAAAAGCATTTTTTAAATATGCGACAAATATGTTTAAAGTGTCTGAAAAAACATGTGGAAAATGATTCAAAAAATATTTTTAATCTGATAAATTGGCCAAGTTAAGACGGTTGAATATTGCTTAATGTATGACTTCTGTTCCCTGCAGATCACACTCTCTCCTCTTGATGAACACCTGAGCCAGACGTCTCCCCCCTCTCCCCCCATACTCATGCGTCATGTTTCCTTGAACCCTGAAGGCATCACTTTAATCCGACACCAGGTTTTATCTGTAATTAATCAAAATGTCAGCCGGAGTCCTGAGAGACGAGGACCTGCAGAGAGGTCAGTGTCCTCCTCTCCTCCTCCTTCCTCCTCCTCCTCCTTAATTATTGTTTTTTTACTGTAAAGACGGATTATTTTTATTTAAATATGATATTTTTCTAAATAATTTAGTACATTTCTCTGGATCTTTTGGGATGTTTTTCACATATTTATTTGATTTGAACACATATTTATTGCGTATTATTTGGACATTTAACATCTTATTTACATATTGTTTGGATATCTAACTTGTACAGTTTTTAAAAAATCCCAAGATTTTAGGACGTTTTTCAAGCAATTTTTACTTCTACATCCTACTTTTGGTGAGTTCAAGGACACCCGTGAAAAAGAGACTTTTAAGTCACAAAGATGGGACGAAGCCTGCAAGCTAGTTCAGGCAGTCAACTCGAGCACCAATGATACATTAACACGTGACGCACCTTGTCCCTCTAACAACCAACCAATCACATTCTGCTAAAACTTGCCGCTCTATTTAAGCTGCCAGGTCTTCCTGCCTCTGCCTCCTTAATGCTGCTGCGGCAAATGCTGTGTTCACTAGCTACTGCTACATTCACTTGCTGCTGCTGCGTTCACTTGCTGCTGCTGCTGCGTTCATGTTCCTGCTGCGGCCACTGCTGTGTTCACTAGCTACTGCTACGTTCACTTGCTGCTGCTGCGTTCATGTCCTGCTGCGGCCACTGCTGTGTTCACTTGCTACGGCTAAGTTCATGTTCCTGCTGCTGCCACTGCTGTGTTCACTTGCTGCTGCTACGTTCATGTTCCTGCTGCTGCCACTGCTGTGTTCACTTGCTGCTGCTACGTTCATGTTCCTGCTGCTGCCACTGCTGTGTTCACTTGCTGCTGCTACGTTCATGTTCCTGCTGCTGCCACTGCTGTGTTCACTTGCTGCTGCTACGTTCATGTTCCTGCTGCTGCCACTGCTGTGTTCACTTGCTGCTGCTACGTTCATGTTCTGCTGCTGCCACTGCTGTGTTCACTTGCTGCTGCTACGTTCATGTTCCTGCTGCTGCCACTGCGTGTTCACTTGCTGCTGCTACGTTCATGTTCCTGCTGCTGCCACTGCTGTGTTCACTGCTGCTGCTGCGTTCATGTTCCTGCTGCGGCACTGCTGTGTTCACTTGCTACGGCTGCGTTCATGTTCCTGCTGCTGCCATGCTGTGTTCACTTGCTGCTGCGATGTTCATGTTCCTGCTGCTGCCACTACTGTGTTCACTTGCTGCTGCTACGTTCATGTTCCTGCTGCTGCCACTGCTGTGTTCACTTGCTGCTGCTACGTTCATGTTCCTGCTGCTGCCACTACTGTGTTCACTTGCTGCTGCGACGTTCATGTTCCTGCTGCTGCCACTACTGTGTTCACTTGCTGCTGCTACGTTCATGTTCCTCCTGCTGCCACTGCTGTGTTCACTTGCTGCTGCTACGTTCATGTTCCTGCTGCTGCCACTGCTGTGTTCACTTGCTGCTGCTACGTTCATGTTCCTGCTGCTGCCACTGCTGTGTTCACTTGCTGCTGCTACGTTCATGTTCCTGCTGCTGCCACTGCTGTGTTCACTTGCTGCTGCTACGTCATGTTCCTGTTGCTGCCACTACTATGTTCACTTGCTGCTGCTACGTTCATGTTCCTGCTGCTGCCACTACTGTGTTCACTTGCTACTGCTACGTTCATGTTCCTGCTACTGCCACTGCTGTGTTCACTGCTGCTGCTACATTCATGTTCCTGCTGCTGCCACTGCTGCGTTCATTGCTGCTGCTACGTTCATGTTCCTGCTGCTGCCACTGCTGCGTTCACTTCCTATTGCTGCGTTCATGTTCCTGCTGCTGCCACTGCTATGTTCACTTGCTGCTGCTGCTGCGTTCATGTTCCTGCTGTTGCATCTGCTGCGTTCACTTCCTATTGCTGCGTTCATGTTCCTGCTGCTGCCACTGCTATGTTCACTTGCTGCTGCTACGTTCATGTTCCTGCTGCTGCCACTGCTGCGTTCACTTCCTATTGCTGCGTTCATGTTCCTGCTGCTGCCACTGCTGCGTTCACTTCCTATTGCTGCGTTCATGTTCCTGCTGCTGCCACTGCTATGTTATGTTCCTGCTGCTGCCACTGCGTTCACTTCCTATGCTGCGTTCATGTTCCTGCTGCTGCCACTGCTGCGTTTCATGTTCCTGCTGCTGCCACTGCTATGTTCACTTGCTGCTACTACGTTCATGTTCCTGCTGCTGCCACTGCCTGCGTTCATGTTCCTGCTGCTGCCACTGCTATGTTCACTTGCTACTGCTACGTTCATGTTCCTGCTGCTGCCACTGCTGTGTTCACTTGCTGCTACTACGTTCATGTTCTGCTGCTGCCACTGCTGCGTTCATGTTCCTGCTGCTGCCACTGCTATGTTCACTTGCTGCTACTACGTTCATGTTCTGCTGCTGCCACTGCTGCGTTCATGTTCCTGCTGCTGCCACTGCTATGTTCACTTGCTACTGCTACGTTCATGTTCCTGCTGCTGCCACTGCTATGTTCACTTGCTGCTACTACGTTCATGTTCCTGCTGCTGCCACTGCTGCGTTCATGTTCCTGCTGCTGCCACTGCTATGTTCACTTGCTGCTGCTACGTTCATGTTCCTGCTGCTGCCACTGCTGCGTTCACTTCCTATTGCTGCGTTCATGTTCCTGCTGCTGCCACTGCTGCGTTCACTTCCTATTGCTGCGTTAATGTTCCTGCTGCTGTGTTCACTTGCTGCTGCTACGTACATGTTGCTACTGCTGCTGTGTTCCATGTTCCTGCTGCTGTGTTCCATGTTCCTGCTGCTGTGTTCACTTGCTGCTGCTACGTACATGTTCCTGCTGCTGCAACTGCTGTGTTCACTTGCTGCTGCTACGTTCATGTTCCTGCTGCTGTGTTCCATGTTCCTGCTGCTGTGTTTCATGTTGCTGCTGCTTGCCTGCCCCCCAACCACCCCAGCTTCCACCTGTAGGCTCGGGGGATAGTTATCTAATCAACTCAATGTTCTTTGTAAATCTGTGGAGTGATGAGGCCCGAGCCTAGACGCCAAACTCAAACTATATGCTGCTTCTAATAAACATATTAAGAAACACGTGAGTTGTCTGACTGAACTTTCTTTAAAGTAATTCTTCTTCCATAATTAAAACAAAGAAGGTAAAAAATACTTAAAAATCAGAGTATTTTTCTCCCTTTGTTATCAGGTGAACGAGGACTGGCTCAGTTAAAACAATCTGAAAACACAATTAAAACATCTTTTTTATTGAGTGCAAAAATAACACTTTATCTTTTACAATCAAACAAGTGCAAAGAAATCAGGAGTGTTTTAAATATAGCATTCAAAGTGAGGATTACATTTAATAATGTTAAATATACGGCTTCAATCCCTGAGAAATGGAGTCTTTCTTTTGTGTTTTTAGTCCATTTTAGCTGCATTTACCTGTAAAATGATTATAAATATAACAAAATAAATACATATTTCTGTTTTAAAGTCTAGTCTAGTGTATTGTTATCTTTAAAGCACATTAATAAAATGTTTAATACGTAAATAAAACATTAATTTAACCAGGGAAAATCTCAAAAATACCTCAAAAAGTCTCACAGTGACTTTTACTTGTAATTAATTGGTTGTTATTGTTTACTTCCTGTCTCTCGCCCAATCAGGACACTTCGTTCTGCGCCACGGCCCGGGACTCCAGCAGCGATTCGATACATCATCAGTGTAGGACAGAGTGTCTCTCAGCACCTGGACCGTGTGTTGACCAATCAGAGGAGGGGGCGTGGCCTCTGAGGGGGGAAGCTGCTGTAACGCACCGCGGGTCCTACACACACACACACAGACACACACACACAGACACACACATACACAAGTTTAACAGCATGTCTCCTTGTTGTTTTTTGTTCGCTCGTCATTTTTCTTGTGTTTGACTTTAAGCTAATTCCTCACACACACAGAGAGAGAGAAAGACACACACACACACACAGAGAGAGAGACACACACACACCACACACACACACACACACACACAGACAGAGAGAGAGAGACACACACACACACACAGAGAGAGACAGAGACACACACACACAGAGAGAGAGAGAGAGAGAAACACATAAACACACAAACACACACACAGACACACACAGAGACATACACACACACACACACACACAACACAGAGAGAGAGACACACACACACAGAGAG
>JAAKFY010000163.1:227857-263925 GCA_011823955.1 Dissostichus mawsoni
GTCTTTATCTCGTTTTTTTGACGTCTTTTTGGTCGTCTTTATCTCGGTTTTTGGACGTCTTTTTGGTCATCTTTATCTTGGTTTTTGGAAGTGTTTTTGGTTGTCTTTATCTTGGTTTTTGTTCTTCTTTATCTTGGTTTTTGGATGTCTTGATTTGGTTTTTGGACGTCTTTTTGGTCGTCTTTATCTTGGTTTTTGGACGTCTTTTTGGTCGTCTTTATCTTGGTTTTTGGACGTCTTTTTGGTCGTCTTTATCTCGGTTTTTGGAAGTCTTTTTGGTCATCTTTATCTTGGTTTTTGGAGTCTTTTGGTCATCTTTATCTTGGTTTTTGGACGTCTTTTGGTCGTCTTTATCTTGGTTTTTGGACGTGTTTTTGGTCGTCTTATCTTGGTTTTTGGACGTCTTTTTGGTCGTCTTTATCTTGGTTTTTGGACGTCTTTTGGTCATCTTTATTTTGGTTTTTGTTCTTCTTTATCTTGGTTTTTGTTCTTCTTTATTTTGGTTTTTCGTCGTCTTTATCTTGGTTTTTGGACATCTTTATCTTTGCTTTTGGACGTCTTTTCGGTCGTCTTTATCTCGTTTTTTTGACGTCTTTTTGGTCGTCTTTATCTCGGTTTTTGGATGTCTTTTTGGTCGTCTTTATCTTGGTTTTTGGAAGTCTTTTTGGTCGTCTTTATCTTGGTTTTGTTCTTCTTTATCTTGGTTTTGGATGTCTTGATCTTGGTTTTGGACGTCTTTTTGGTCATCTTTATCTTGGTTTTTGGACGTCTTTTTGGTCATCTTTATCTCGGTTGTTGGACGTCTTTTTGGTCATCTTTATCTTGGTTTTTGGACGTCTTTTTGGTCGTCTTTATCTTGTTTTTGGGACGTCTTTATAGTCTTCTTTATCTTGGTTTTTGGACGTCTTTTTGGACATGTTTATCTTGGTTTTTGGACGTCTTTTTGGTCTTCTTTATCTTGGTTTTTGGACGTCTTTTTGGTCGTCCTTATCTTGGTTTTTGTACGTCTTTTTGGTCGTCTTTATCTTGGTTTTTGTTCTTCTTTATTTTGGTTTTTGGTCATCTTTATCTCGGTTTTTGGACATCTTATCTTTGCTTTTGGACGTCTTTTCGGTCGTCTTTATCTGTTTGTTTGACGTCTTTTTGGTCGTCTTTATCTCGGTTTTTGGACGTTTTTGGTCGTCTTTATCTTGGTTTTGGACGTCTTTTGGTCGTCTTTATCTTGGTTTTTGGAAGTGTTTTTGGTTGTCTTTATCTTGTTTTTGTTCTTCTTTATCTTGGTTTTTGGACGTCTTTTTGGTCGTCTTTATCTCGGTTTTTGGACGTCTTTTTGGTCGTCTTTATCTTGGTTTTTGGACGTCTTTTTGGTCGTCTTTATCTTGGTTTTTGGACGTCTTTTTGGTCGTCTTTATCTTGGTTTTTGGACGTCTTTTTGGTCGTCTTTATCTTGGTTTTTGGACGTCTTTTTGGTCGTCTTTATCTTGGTTTTTGGACGTCTTTTTGGTCGTCTTGATCTTGGTTTTTGTTCTTCTTTATCTTGGTTTTTGGACGTCTTTATCTTGGTTTTTGGACGTCTTTTTGTTCTTCTTTATCTTTGTTTTTGTTCTTCTTTATTTTGGTTTTTGGACGTCTTTTTGGTCGTCTTTATCTTGGTTTTTGGACGTCTTTTTGGTCGTCTTTATCTTGGTTTTTGGACGTCTTTTTGTTCTTCTTTATCTTGGTTTTTGGACGTCTTTATAGTCGTCTTTATCTTGGTTTTTGGACGTCTTTTGGTCGTCTTTATCTTGGTTTTTGGACGTCTTTTTGGTCGTCTTTATCTTGGTTTTTGGACGTCTTTTTGGTCATCTTTATCTTGGTTTTTGCACGTCTTTATCTTGGTTTAAAGTAGATGCTTAAAGCTGCTCCATATAGTCATCTTAAAAAGTTATCTTCCACTTGAGAACAGAACCATCTGCAGTGGTTTTTATTCCTCTTTCTGTCTGTAACAAGTTGAGACGGCGCTCACAACAACGGGGTCACAAAGAGCAGTTTTGGAGATAAAGAAATCAATCATGGGAGACGCTCACTTCTTCACCTCCATGTTTCCTCCGCTCCTCTCCACTCTTCTTCTCTCTTGCTCTTTGAAGCTAACATTAAGTCGACTAACCAGCACCCATGGGAGCTGCTGTAACATCATGTTAGTGCAACATCAAGGCAGCACCATGTATGTAAAGAGTGTGTGTGAGTGTGAGTGTGTGTGTGTGTGTGTGTGTGTGTGTGTGTGTGTGTGTGTGTGTGTGTGTGTGTGTGTGTGTGTGTGTGTGTGGTGTGTGTGTGTTGTGTGTGTGTGTGTGTGTGTGTGTGTGGTGTGTGGGTGTGTGTGTGTGTGTGTGTTGTGTGTGTGTGTGTGTGGTGTGTGTGTGTGTGTGTGTGTGTGAAGATCTGAGGTTGCCTGAACCTGCTGCTCTGAGTTTGACCTCCACAATCAAAGAGTATGGCAGGGTTTTCATTCCAGTGAAGTGTCAGAGCTGCTCTTCTTCTTCTTCTCTCTTCCACATACGAACGCTTTATGGGATGTTTCAGATGTTAGTTACGTAAAAAGCTGCAGCCTGGATGTTAAAGGTCCCACGACATGAATAATGCTCTTCATCATGGCCGCAAATGAGCGTGTTTTAGCGGGAGAAATATTTATTTCTGACTTTGAAGAGTAAAGCAGCGATGAGTTGCTCTGCAGGAGTCATGACTTCCTGTTCAATCATGAAGAAAGACTTTCTGAAGAGTCTCAACATCGTGACTTACTTTGGGTTTCAGATTTAAAGCAACAGGTGCATTAAAGCTCCCTTTATACAACATAATAAGTATGACTTTGACTGCAAGTCCTGCACGTTTCTGATGGAGATTATTGAGAGCAAAGACTACGGGAAGTTATCTTGAGATATCTCCATCATTATTACTGCTATCTTTCACAGTGCATAAAACACAGGGAACAGATATATTTGAACAACTTATTGCACCTAAAAGTCTTGGTTTTTGGATATTAATATCTTGGTTCTTGACTTAATCTTTGACTTAATTTGCAAAGGACAGTCATGTACATTATCTTTGTGTTCCAGATATCCTTTTAGTCACCGAAGCTGCTCAAATTGTGCTTTTTAACGTGCTAAAGAAGTTATAATCTGCTTTTGTATCCAAAAACAACTATGACTTTGACTGCAAGTCCTGCACGTTTCCGATAGAGATTATTGGGAGCAAAGACTACGGGAAGTTGAAGGAAAGTTCAGTTATCTTGAAATAGCTCCATTATTATTACTGCTTTCTGTCACAGTGCACAAAACCAGCCTTGGCTGCAGGAACAACTATATTTGAACAACTTATTGTACCTAAAAGTCTTCGTTCTTGACTTGTTTTTGACGAAATTGGTCAAAGATAGTCTGATACATTATCTTTGTGTTCCAGATATCCTTTTAGTCACCGAAGCTGCTCTAAATTGTGCTTTTTAACGTGCTAAGGGAAGTCATATTTAGCTGTTTATCCATTTCACAGTTTTAAAAAGATCTTCTGGAAAGATATATTCCAGATCTTACTTATTCTAGACCTAAAAATCTTGGTTTCTGCACAAATAATACGACTTAATTGGTTCAGTCAGTCATTGTACATTAACTTTGTGGACCAGATATCCTTTTCGTCACCAAAGCTGCTCTAAATTGTGCTTTTTAATGTGCCAAGGAAGTCATAATCTGCTTTTTATCCAATGTACAGTTTCAAAGAGATCTTTATCTTAGTTTTTGGACGTCTTTATCTTAGTTTTTGGACGTCATTACCTTGATTTGAATTAAAGATCCTTACAGCTGCTTCATATGGTCCTCTTTAAAAGTTATCTTCCACTGTCTGACTCGGAACCTTTAGTCACCGAAGCTGCTCTAAATTGTGCTTTTTAACGTGCTAAGGAATTCATAATCTGCTTTTTATTCATGTTACAGTTTCAAAGAGACCTTCTGGAGAGAGATAAAAGGTTTGGATCTACGTTAAGGTTTTCCACACCTCAGTCCCACATGTTGAGTGTTTCCCGGCTGATGTTGCATCCAAACAACTCCCACCCTCTCTCGGACGTGCATTCAAGAGAATCTCCTGTTTGTAATTTGGCTTTTTTTTTCTGTTTCACCACAAGCCCGTTTTCTAAACTGGACCCACCTGTGGATTTGCATTTGGGCAGCGAGTGGAGTCTGGTTTTAAATCTGGTGTAGTCACAACAAGCTGCAGAAAGACAAGGATATGGTTTCTGTGAATGGATGAAGACTGAGAGTACGACCACATTTACATTGGATTTACCTCAGAGAGGGCAAAAGTACAGATACTCGTGTTTAAAATACTCTGGTGAAAGTAGAAGTACTGACTAAACTTCTTTACTCAAGTAAAAGTAAAGAGGCTTTGAAATGTACTTCAGTAAAAAGTACCCATAACTAGCAGCTGTTTTAAAGAGTACCTGACCTCCCTTTATATTAATAGAACAATAATGTCATTGTTAGCTAATGAATGTTTCCATGCTGAACAACGGCAACATGACAACGTTTCATTGGTCCCTCTTCTTTAGAGAAGACCAGGAAATGATGGATACACGGATCGTGTTCAAATCAATAGGCACGCAATGACTCTAAATAATAATGATCACGCCACCAAACACACATTCAGACTAAAGGAACCAGCCTGTTTGGAACATGGAAGAAGTAGAAAGTACAGGTATTTGGGTTCAACATGAAGAAGTAGAAAGTACAGGTATTTGGGTTCAACATGGAAGAAGTAGAAAGTACAGGTATTTGGGTTCAACATGTAAGAAGTAGAAAGTACAGGTATTTGGTTCAACATGTAAGAAGTAGAAAGTACAGGTATTTGGGTTCAACATGTAAGAAGTAGAAAGTACAGGTATTTGGGTTCAACATGTAAGAAGTAGAAAGTACAGGTATTTGGGTTCAACATGTAAGAAGTAGAAAGTACAGGTATTTGGGTTCAACATGTAAGAAGTAGAAAGTACAGGTATTTGTGTTCAACATGTAAGAAGTAGAAAGTACAGGTATTTGGGTTCAACATGTAAGAAGTAGAAAGTACAGGTATTTGGGTTCAACATGTAAGAAGTAGAAAGTACAGGTATTTGGGTTCAACATGTAAGAAGTAGAAAGTACAGGTATTTGGGTTCAACATGTAAGAAGTAGAAAGTACAGGTATTTGGGTTCAACATGTAAGAAGTAGAAAGTACAGGTATTTGGGTTCAACATGTAAGAAGTAGAAAGTACAGGTATTTGGGTTCAACATGTAAGAAGTAGAAAGTACAGGTATTTGGGTTCAACATGTAAGAAGTAGAAAGTACAGGTATTTGGTTCAACATGTAAGAAGTAGAAAGTACAGGTATTTGGGTTCAACATGTAAGAAGTAGAAAGTACAGGTATTTGGGTTCAACATGTAAGAAGTAGAAAGTACAGGTATTTGGTTCAACATGTAAGAAGTAGAAAGTACAGGTATTTGGGTTCAACATGTAAGAAGTAGAAAGTACAGGTATTTGGGTTCAACATGTAAGAAGTAGAAAGTACAGGTATTTGGGTTCAACATGTAAGAAGTAGAAAGTACAGGTATTTGGGTTCAACATGAAGAAGTCAAAGTAAAAAGTCGTCAGAAAATAAGTAGTGGAGTAAAGTACTGATACCAGAAAATGTACTTAAGTACAGTAACTAAGTATTTGTACTCCACTACTTCCCACCTCTGGATTTACCTCAGAGTTCGAATAAAGCACAAAGATCCAGCTTTAGGATCAGATTTAACTTCCTGAGAAAGGCTGTCTGTTCTTTTCGTCTTTATGCAGATGATACACTGTTTTATAATTAAGTTAAAGTGATTAACCGTGTTGTCAAAGTGAAGCCTGATGGAGCTTTACGAGGAATGAAAGTCAACAGAAACCTGTAACTGTAAGCTAGTTATTAACAAACTTGTAGGAATTCAACATGGGATTAAATCCGATTGAACTCCAAAAAACTGCAGAGGAATCATTTAAAAATCCTCAACAATGGCCGGTTAGTTTCTGGTATGCATTTGTCTTTTTTACCACTTCCCCTCATGGATACCGTAGAGACTAAATGACCCAAACAAAGAGTTTGATAGTAATAGGAATAAGGAGAAGTGCAGTTCAGAAGTGCAGAACATCTGGTTGTTCTGTGGTTCGAACATATAGCACACCACCACAGTGTCCCTTGTTAGAAAGGAACATTTGTTTCCTGTTTGTACCTCGACTGTCACTTTCAAATAAAAGCCAGAAAGATCAGAGCATCAAACAAAGAAGAAATATATAGAGAAACGGGCGATGGTTCTGTGTGTGTGTGTGTGTGTGTGTGTGTGTGTGGTGTGTGTGTGTGTGTGTGTGTGTGTGTGTGTGTGTGTGTGTGTGTGTGTGTGTGGTGTGTGTGTGTGTGTGTGTGTGTGTGTGTGTGTGTGTGTGTGTGTGTGTGTGTGTGTGTGTGTGTGTGTGTGTGTGTGTGTGTGTGTGTGTGATACACGAAAACTCAGAAGATCACCAAAGTTGTTTGAGTTCATCTAAAGGGCGAAATGAACGAGTATTTATTAAAATACTTGGATTATCTGTGATTAAAACCACCTATTGGCATGGATGATGGGTTTGAAGCCTCAAATTTGCTGTTTTGGTCTTCAACGTCTTGGTTTGAAACCAAAGTACAACCAAAATACTAAAATTGAACAATTAACTTATTCTATGAATTGAAAAAACACCAAAAGGTTTAAGATAGCGTGGTAGCAACCTGTCAGTTAGTAGAAAACACCATTGTGTATTTTACTCTAAATGGGAAAATACTTTACTAAATTGTGTATTGAAGGAATTCTGAGACTATATTTTGAGACCGAAAACTTATCAGGAACATTTTCACTGAGGTAATAAATCAAGAGAGAAGTAGGAACATTTCCTCATAGACTTCTATTCAATCTGAGGTAATAAAGAGAGAGAGAAGTAGGAACATTTCCTCATAGACTTCTCTACAATCTGAGGTAATAAAGAGAGAGAGAAGTAGGAACATTTCCTCATAGACTTCTCTACAATCTGAGGTAATAAAGAGAGAGAGAAGTAGGAACATTTCCTCATAGACCTCCTACAATCTGAGGTAATAGAGAGAGAGAGAAGTAGGAACACTTTCTCATAGACTTCTCTACAATCTGAGGTAATAGAGAGAGAGAGAAGTAGGAACACTTTCTCATAGACTTCTCTACAATCTGAGGTAATAAAGAGAACAGGTAATAAGGTACCTTAAGGTGAGGTAATAAAGAGAGGGAGAAGAGAGGGAGAAGAGAGGGAGAAGAGGCCTAATTTTCTCACAGACTTCTTGCTTACTTCATGCTAGATGCAGATGATCATGAACTCATCATAATTAAAATCTATGAAAACCACAATTTGTCAAACTGTTGGAGGCGCTAGATGAGAAGTGAGAGGATCTCTGATATCAAAGGGATTCATCCTGGATGTTTGACCCAATTTCAAGTTAGTCTAATCAACATTTGTTTAAATATTTCAGTCTGGAGCAAAGATGTGGATATACTGAGAGCTCGGCTACAACAACAACAAGATTTAGACGTGAATTATAGTGTTTATATTGAGTTCCTTCCCAACAAAAGGCTCTTTGGAGTTCTGAAGACTCTGACGTTTGCACACATCGGAGGGATTGTGTTTTGTGAAGTGGAAACTCTGGCATGTGTGAAGTGTGTGTTTTGGATGGAAGAGTTGCCCATGTGGAGTAATATTGGCGGGGAACGCAGTGTGTGTTACGTGTGTGTGTGTGTGTGTGTGTGTGTGTGTGTGTGTGTGTGTGTGTGTGTGTGTGTGTGTGTGTGTGTGTGTGTGTGTGTGTGTGTGTGTGTGTGTGTGTGTGTGTGTGTGTGTGTGTGTGTGTGTGTGTGTGTGTAGGGTGCTGTTCAGGAGCAGCAGACGCAGGGAAACAGCCAAATAATGATTTCATGGAGTCTGTGGAGGAGCTTCAGAGTGACATTTGGACGAAGACAAATGATCCTCACTTCTCATTAACTGACCTCATGTCTCCCTGAAGACTGACTCACCTTCTTCCACTGATACGACCTTTAACTACAACTCCCAGGGTGCAACACATCCTTTACTCAAGTAGAAGTACAGATACTCGTGTTTAAAAATCCTCTGGTGAAAGTAGAAGTACTGACTAAACTTCTTTACTCAAGTCAAAGTAAAGAGGCTTTGAAATGTACTTCAGTAAAAAGTACCCATAACTAGCAGCTGTTTTAAAGAGTACCTGACCTCCCTTTATATTAATAGAACAATAATGTCATTGTTAGCTAATGAATGTTTCCATGCTGAACAACGGCAACATGACAACGTTTCCATTGGTCCCTCTTCTTTAGAGAAGACCAGGAAATGATGGATACACGGATCGTGTTCAAATCAATAGGCACGCAATGACTCTAAATAATAATGATCACGCCACCAAACACACATCAGTGGAGATGGTCGTGGACTTCAGGAAGAACGCAGCCCCACCCACCCCCATCACTCTGTGTGACCCCCCATCACTCTGTGTGACTCCCCATCACTCTGTGTGACCCCCCATCCCTCTGTGTGACCCCCATCACTCTGTGTGACCCATCACTCTGTGTGACTCCCCATCACTCTGTGTGACTCCCCATCACTCTGTGTGACCCCCATCACTCTGTGTGACTCCCCATCACTCTGTGTGACCCCCCATCACTCTGTGTGACTCCCCATCACTCTGTGTGACCCCCCATCACTCTGTGTGACTCCCAGTAACTGCTGTGGAGTCTTTCCTCTTCCTGGGCACCATCATCGCCCAGGACCTCAAATGGGAGCAGAACATCTGCTCCCTCACCAAAAAAGCCCAGCAGAGGATGTTCTTCCTGAGGCAGCTGAAGAAATTCAACCTGCCAAAGACGATGATGGTGAACTTCTACACCTCCATCATGGAGTCCCTCCTCACCTCCTCCATCATGGAGTCCCTCCTCACCTCCTCCATCATGGAGTCCATCATGGAGTCCATCCTCACCTCCTCCATCATGGAGTCCCTCCTCACCTCCATCATGGAGTCCCTCCTCACCTCCTCCATCATGGAGTCCATCCTCACCTCCTCCATCATGGAGTCCATCCTCACCTCCTCCATCATGGAGTCCATCCTCACCTCCATCATGGAGTCCCTCCTCACCTCCTCCATCATGGAGTCCATCCTCACCTCCTCCATCATGGAGTCCTCCTCACCTCCTCCATCATGGAGTCCCTCCTCACCTCCTCCATCATGGAGTCCATCCTCACCTCCTCCATCATGGAGTCCATCCTCACCTCCTCCATCATGGAGTCCCTCCTCACCTCCTCCATCATGGAGTCCCTCCTCACCTCCTCCATCATGGAGTCCCTCCTCACCTCCTCCATCATGGAGTCCCTCCTCACCTCCTCCATCACCATCTGGTACGCCGCAGCCACAGCCAAGGATAAGGGCAGGCTGCAGCGTGTCATCCGCTCTGCAGAGAAGGTGATCGGCTGCAATCTGCCATCCCTCCACGACCTGCACGCCTCCAGGACCCTGAGGCGGGCAGGGAGGATAGTGGCCGACCCCTCCCACCCTGGACACAAACTGTTCACCCCCTCCCCTCTGGCAGGAGGCTGCGCTCCATCAGGACCTGAACCTCTCGCCACCTGAACAGTTTCTTCCCCTCCGCTACCGGCCTCTTAAACAAGGCCCGGCCCCCCCACTGACACTTTACCTCTGCCACATCATAGACTATATGCATTACATTAATGCACACAATGTTCATACTCCTTTCTGCACATATTCTGATTTCACATTTCATCGTTTATATTCAAAATTCATTCATAGCATTATATTTACATGTAAATTACTGCTTTATTTAATTTTTACAGCTATTTAACTGTATTTTATTACGGTGTAAAAGATTTTGTGTTATATTAGATTTCTTGTTTTTATATGTTATGTCTGCACCATGACATCAAGTCAAATTCCTAGTATGTGCGAACCTACCTGGCAATAAACCTGTTTCTGATTCAAACTAAAGGAACCAGCCTGTTTCTACTTCTTACATGTAAGAAGTAGAAAGTACAGGTATTTGGGTTCAACATGGAAGAAGTAGAAAGTACAGGTATTTGGGTTCAACATGGAAGAAGTAGAAAGTACAGGTATTTGGGTTCAACATGTAAGAAGTAGAAAGTACAGGTATTTGGGTTCAACATGTAAGAAGTAGAAAGTACAGGTATTTGGGTTCAACATGTAAGAAGTAGAAAGTACAGGTATTTGGGTTCAACATGGAAGAAGTAGAAAGCACAGGTATTTGAGTTCAACATGTAAGAAGTAGAAAGTACAGGTATTTGGGTTCAACATGTAAGAAGTAGAAAGTACAGGTATTTGGGTTCAACATGGAAGAAGTAGAAAGTACAGGTATTTGAGTTCAACATGTAAGAAGTAGAAAGTACAGGTATTTGGGTTCAACATGTAAGAAGTAGAAAGTACAGGTATTTGGGTTCAACATGTAAGAAGTAGAAAGTACAGGTATTTGAGTTCAACATGTAAGAAGTAGAAAGTACAGGTATTTGGGTTCAACATGTAAGAAGTAGAAAGTACAGGTATTTGGGTTCAACATGTAAGAAGTCAAAGTAAAAAGTCGTCAGAAAATAAGTAGTGGAGTAAAGTACTGATACCAGAAACATGTACTTAAGTACAGTAACAAAGTATTTGTACTCCACTACTTCCCACCTCTGCAGATGTATATTATCTGTATTAAAGTATTCTGATTCGTTGTAGAACTATGGGATGTTCTAGGTAACCTATAGGAGCGTAGTGTGGATGTTCAGAGGAAAAGGAGGCAGATAAACTCATAAAGTCTCTGATCCCCGACTCATGGAGGATAAAGAGTTCAGACACAGCCGGAAACTTCTCCATCACTTCTGAACCCCAACGAGAAAAACACTCAGTCACTGCGGGGTCACACACACACACACACAACACACACACACACACACACACACACACACACACACACCACACACACAAGGATAGAGCAGAGGAAACAAAGACAGAGGAGAAGAAACAAGGACAGAGGAGAGGACAAAAGGACAGAAGGGAGGAAACGAGGACAGAAGAGATGAAACAATGACAGAAGAGAGCAAACGAGGACAGAAGAGAGGACACAAGGACACAAGAGAGGAAACAAGGACAGGGTAGAGGAAACAAGGACACAAGAGAGGAAACAAGGACAGGGGAGAGGAAACAAGGACAGAAGAGAGGAAACAAGGACACAAGAGAGGAAACAAGGACAGGGAGAGGAAACAAGGACAGAAGAGAGGAAACGAGGACAGAAGAGAGGAAACAAGGACACAGAAGATAGAGGAAATGCAAACTGGAAATAGCTGCAAAGAAAAGAAGGACACAGAAGAGGAAACAAAGACGGTAAACAAGGACAGAGGAGAGGAAATGAGGACAGAGTGTGTATGAATGACTAAATATTCCTCTGAGTGTTTGATCTCTCTTCAAACACTCTCAGGTATTTTAGCTCGTTAGCTGCCGCTGAAAAAGTCAAAAAATAACACGACAAACACACTTCCTCTGTGTGTGTGTGTGTGGTGCGTGCGTGCGTGCGTGCGTGCGTGCGTGCGTGCGTGCGTGCGTGCGTGCGTGCGTGCGTGCGTGCGTGCGTGTGCGTGTCTCTTTGTCTGATTATTATCCGTCTGCTCGTCTCTCTCTGTCACCCTTTAATTGGACCCCCCCCCCCCATGGGAAAGTATGCAGACACATTCTGATTTCATTAAGCTCTCAATCAGAAATATGCTGCAGCATTCCTGCATCATCCCTTCTCTCTGCTTTAAAGACTCGCTCCATGTCAGGGTAATGGAGCGATCAGATTTACGCGCAGTGTTTAAACTTCTCTTTGATATCTGTTTAGTTTCTGTCAGCCGGAACTCATTTCTCCCATTTTTTCAATACCACATGAATGCAACACAAATGCAGAGGAAATAAGGACAGAGGAGAGGGAACAAGGAGAGGAGATGAAGAGAGAAGAGGAAATAAGGACAGAGGAGAGGGAACAAGGAGAGAAGAGGCAATGAGGAGAAAACACAAAGAAGAGAGGAAACAAGGAGAGGAGACATAAAGACTAAGGACACAAGTAGAGAAGAGGAAAGGGAACGAGGACAGACGGGGGGAAACAGGAATAGCAGACATAAAGGGGAGAGGAAACAAGGAGAGGAGATGAAGAGAGAAGAGGAAATAAGGACAGAGGAGAGGGAACAAGGAGAGAAACAAGGACAGGAGACATAAAGATTAAGGACACAAGTAGAGAAGAGGAGAGGGAACAAGGACAGACGGGAGGAAACAGGAATACCAGACATAAAGGGGAGAGGAAACAAGGAGAGGAGATAAAGAGGAGATGAAATAAAGATAGAGGAGATGAGAAAAGGAGAGGAACAAGGATAGAGGACAGGGAACAAAGATAGGAAACAGAAGAGGAGAGAAGATTCGAGGAAACAAGGACAGAAAGTAGGAAATGAGAAGAGGAGACATAACGAGGAGACAGTGAACATCTGACGTCTTGTTCTACTGTTAGCCTGTATATTCCTGTAGTGGATAAAGTAACTATCAGATCCTGAACTATAATCTAATCAATATCAATGTGTGAAAGAGAAACAGCGACTGCTGTGTTTCTGCCTCAGATCACACACACTTTATTGAGCTCTCATTGAATCACAGTTATGTTTTCGTAAGAACACTTCACAGTTATTTCTGGAAGAACACAAAGAGTCCTGCTTGTTTTGGAAAGTTTCATCAGTTCTGTGAAAAACTGGATTTACTTCCAAGAAGCTGTAAAAACAAAGCAGCTTCCACATCTCTCACTAATATTAAAACAAAGATATTTATAACTAAAGATGACTCACTACAATTGGCGCCAATGGAAAATGTTTTACACTTCCTGTCTCCTAAAGGGGCGTGGTCTATTTTATTTATCTTTTACTGAGCTAACGTTAGCAGCTAAACAACATATTCTGCATTACGGGAAACATACGCTAACGTTATCTAATGGAAGAAAACTAAACAAATACGGCCATCAAATGTCACGTGTTCCTGACCCAAACAAACATGAACACCAAAATGTTCCTGACCCAAACAAACATGAACACCAAAATGTTCCTGACCCAAACAAACATGAACACCAAAATGTTCCTGACCCAAACAAACATGGACACCAAAATGTTCCTGACCCAAACAAACATGGACGCCAACGCCAACATGTTCCTGACCCAAACAAACATGGACGCCAACGCCAACATGTTCCTGACCCAAACAAACATGGACGCCAACGCCAACATGTTCCTGACCCAAACAAACATGGACGCCAACATGTTCCTGAGCCAAACAAACATGGACGCCAACGCCAACATGTTCCTGACCCAAACAAACATGGACGCCAACATGTTCCTGACCCAAACAAACATGGACGCCAACGCCAACATGTTCCTGCGCCAAACAAACATGGACGCCAACGCCAACATGTTCCTGGCCCAAACAAACATGGACGCCAACGCCAACATGTTCCTGGCCCAAACAAACATGGACGGCAACATGTTCCTGACCCAAACAAACATGGCCACCAACGTGTTCCTGACCCAAATGGACGCCAACGTGTTCCTGACCCAAACAAACATGGACGCCAACACCAACGTGTTCCTGACCCAAACAAACATGGACGCCAGCTGTTCCTAACCCTAAATGAATGGGAAGGAAAGGTTATAGAGCTGCTGTCCAAACAAAAACACAAAAAGACTGTAAAACAACCAAAACTACAAACATGGCCGCCGACTATAACGTGTACCTGACCAAAACAAACATGGCCGCTAACGATCACGTGATCTCCATGACATGATATCTTTCAGACTAGTAGAAAAGAAAACATCCTAATCCACATTCAGGAGTTTATTTTACTAAGTTTGTTTGTGTCTTTATATTTCTCCTAAATTGAGCAAAGGTTAGCGTCACGTAACTCCTCATTTGCATATTTGAACATCAGATTTTTGAAAGCTTGTTAGCAACCAATGTTTTAAACTAAGTTCTCCTGCGGTGAGTTCAGGTCCCCCAGTTATCTGCAGTGTTTCTCATCGTCCGTCACTCTTTATTTCCTCAGCCTGTAGCTGGTCTTTATCAAACCCACCCGCTCCCTCCCACTCTGATTGCTCTGCTCTCGGGGGTTTCTTTCATTTGGAGTTTTCAGGATTTATAAAGTCAGATAAATGTTGTTCTCCGTCGTCATGGAGACCGGATCGCTCTCAGGTCTTTCATTAACATTTTGACGGGTCTGAAAGTCACTTTAGGAACAATAACTCACTCAGAAAGAGCGTTTAAAACGTCTTTCTCTTTCCTCTTTCACAGCAGAAAACAGCCTTTTTGCATGACTTTAAATGTTGTATATAAAGCCAACCATTTAGAATATTAACTACAAATCTTCCAGCCATGTACACACCAATGTTCATGGAGAGAATATGGGATTTGTTGCCATTAATAAACAATTCCTGATACGTTTCCATCTCTTTAAAGAGGCTCTTTTCTGCTTTTTTTGACTCCTTTGTTTACGTCAGACATCACTATGGAGCGCTCCTATTGGCTAGCGCTCCAACACATTGTACATGATAGGCTAAAGGGGGCGGGACATCTCTAACAAATGACCAATCACAACAGAGTCGGTCAGCTAACCAATCAGAGCGCTCTGGTTTCAGACAGAGGGTGAAAAGAGGCACAGAAACCCTTTGAACCTCTCGTCTCTGTCACTTCTCTGTGGATAAATAAAGTTTTTAACGAGCAGCTGTTCCTCTCTCTCTCCCCACGGCCTCTAATCACCGCCTGACCTTTGACCTCTGACCGGGTCACGCACCGACACACCCTGAACTCTGGAGGACACGATTAATAATGCTGTAGAACACCAGAAAATTAAGGCGAAATCACTGAAAAATGTCTAAGAAAAAAAGGATTTTCCGTCTTATTGAAGGAACATGTTGGGAAACTATGAAACTGATAGTGCGTTTTTTATCCCTGGAAAGCAAAGTGCAGGAATTTCAGGTGTTTCCAGGAAGTGTGTGAACCCTGCGACCTTTCAAACTAAAACACGTGTGAGCAGTGAAAAATCATTCAAATTAAATCTGTTTCCAGTCAGTTATCTCTCTGCGGTCAACATCAACACACGGGATCAGAAACAAATATCTCTCAGAAATACTGTCATGTTTTTATACACAGGGAGGTGTTTTGAAGTATTGCTTCTTGTGACAAGTATGTAGAGTTTAAAGAGTCCTCTCCTGCTGATGTTCAGGTGTATATCAGTATGTAGTGTCTCTGCTTAAAGAGTCCTCTCCTGCTGATGTTCAGGTGTATATCAGTATGTAGTGTCTCTACTTTAAAGAGTCCTCTCCTGCTGATGCTCAGGTGTATATCAGTATGTAGTGTCTCTACTTTAAAGAGTCCTCTCCTGCTGATGTCAGGTGTATATCAGTATGTAGTGTCTCTACTTTAAAGAGTCCTCTCCTGCTGATGTCCAGGTGTATATCAGTATGTAGTGTCTCTACTTTAAAGAGTCCTCTCCTGCTGATATTCAGGTGTTATCAGTATGTAGAGTCTCTACTTTAAAGAGTCCTCTCCTGCTGATGTTCAGGTGTATATCAGTATGTAGTGTCTCTACTTTAAAGAGTCCTCTCCACTGATGTTCAGGTGTATCAGTATGTAGTGTCTCTACTTTAAAGAGTCCTCTCCTGCTGATGTTCAGGTGTATATCAGTATGTAGTGTCTCTACTTTAAAGAGTCCTCTCCTGCTGATGTTCAGGTGTATATCAGTATGTAGTGTCTCTACTTTAAAGAGTCCTCTCCTGCTGATGTTCAGGTGTATATCAGTATGTAGTGTCTCTACTTTAAAGAGTCCTCTCCTGCTGATGTTCAGGTGTATATCAGTGTGTAGTGTCTCTACTTTAAAGAGTCCTCTCCTGCTGATGTTCAGGTGTATATCAGTATGTAGTGTCTCTACTTTAAAGAGTCCTCTCCTGCTGATGTTCAGGTGTATATCAGTGTGTAGTGTCTCTACTTTAAAGAGTCCTCTCCCGCTGATGTTCAGGTGTATATCAGTATGTAGTGTCTCTTCTTTAAAGAGTCCTCTCCTGCTGATGTTCAGGTGTATATCAGTATGTAGTGTCTCTACTTTAAAGAGTCCTCTCCTGCTGATGTTCAGGTGTATATCAGTATGTAGTGTCTCTACTTTAAAGAGTCCTCTCCTGCTGATGTTCAGGTGTATATCAGTATGTAGTGTCTCTACTTTAAAGAGTCCTTTCCTGCTGATGTTCAGGTGTATATCAGTATGTAGTGTCTCTACTTTAAAGAGTCCTCTCCTGCTGATGTTCAGGTGTATATCAGTATGTAGTGTCTCTACTTTAAAGAGTCCTCTCCTGCTGATGTTAGGTGTATATCAGTATTAGTGTCTCTACTTTAAAGAGTCCTCTCCTGCTGATGTTCAGGTGTATATCAGTATGTAGTGTCTCTACTTTAAAGAGTCCTCTCCTGCTGATGTTCAGGTGTATATCAGTATGTAGTGTCTCTACTTTAAAGAGTCCTCTCCTGCTGATGTTCAGGTGTATATCAGTATTAGTGTCTCTACTTTAAAGAGTCCTCTCCTGCTGATGTTCAGGTGTATATCAGTATGTAGTGTCTCTACTTTAAAGAGTCCTCTCCTGCTGATGTCAGGTGTATATCAGTATGTAGTGTCTCTACTTTAAAGAGTCCTCTCCTGCTGATGTTCAGGTGTATATCAGTATGTAGTGTCTCTACTTTAAAGAGTCCTCTCCTGCTGATGTTCAGGTGTATATCAGTGTGTAGTGTCTCTACTTTAAAGAGTCCTCTCCTGCTGATGTTCAGGTGATCCAAACTAACCGTTACGAGTTGTATTTCTCTAAAAGATGAATTCACCCCAAAATGTGAAAGTACTGTTTTAGAAAAGCTTCCTCTGAAACGTCCTTATTTGATGTTCTTCAGAAATAACTCTGAATTACTTTGAAGGAACAGATCGTAGAGAAACCTGAAAAGGACAACGATTTCTCAGAGAAATGTTCATGATGTGCTGACGGAGGAACAGGAAGTCATTTCAGTGACAAGTAACGGGTCAAATCTGTTCAGAGACGTCAAAGAAAGCACTTTTTTGGGGGGGAATAATTTCAGATGAATTTGGCAGTGTGATGTTTAAAGAAAGACTACCGAAAGATCATTTAAAGAGACCTTTGAGGCCGGTTTATCCGAAAAATATCCTAAATTAGTGGTTTAAAAAAATGGGAAAAATGCCCAAAAATATGTGAAAAAAGCCTAAACTAAATATCCAAAAATGTAAAAATAATATCCTAGAAATATGTAAAATATTCAGATGCATTTGAAGTAAAATATGCAAGAAGTACACTTTTAAATAGAGGGAAAAAGGGAACATTTAAATATATATTGCTCTGAATGATAAAAGCATGGTTTTATATAGCATCAGGTATTTATGCAACACTTATTTTGCAACGTAAAGCCTTTAAAGTATTGTAAGTGTAAAAGAAACAGACATGGCCGCCAACGTGACGTGTTCTTGTACCAAAACAAAGACAACAACTGTTATGTGTTTAAAATCTTTAAAAGCTGCCGAACTCTTTGTTATATGCCTTTTTAATCGATGAGTGCAAAGTGCATTATCTGATGCCTTCAATGGCTCTGACGCATGACATGATGCAGACAGAAAACAGTTATTCAAGAACCTGAATTAAGTAAATAACGTTTTTCTTAATGTTAGGGAAATGAGACAAATGCCTGGAAAGTCACGGTTAGATTTAAGAGCATAAAGAGCACCAACGATGGCTCAAAGTCCAGCCTGACAATAAGTTCATGTCCCTTTAACCCTGGTCGTGTAATCTGACCTGGACGACTCATTTTATTCACAGATGTCTCTCTGACGTTCAGGAAGTCTGTTTGTTCACTTCAGCCTCATTACTGGAAACAAACACTCCTCATTTAAAATCCTGCCACGTTCACTTTGCATTGAGTTCAAGTCAGCTGGAAATATAGTGAAGGAAAGAAGTAGAAAACGGGTCACAAAGGTGAGAATAACCGGAGAAAAATGGAACATCTAGGAGAAAACTGGAGAACATTTTGAGATTTGACCAGAGAGGGCAAAAAGTACATCCTTTACTCAAGTAGAAGTACAGATACTGTGTTTAAAAATACTCTGGTGAAAGTAGAAGTACTGACTAACTTCTTTACTCAAGTCAAAGTAAAGAGGCTTTGAAATGTACTTCAGTAAAAAGTACCCATAACTAGCAGCTGTTTTAAAGAGTACCTGACCTCCCTTTATATTAATAGAACAATAATGTCATTGTTAGCTAATGAATGTTTCCATGCTGAACAACGGCAACATGACAACGTTTTCATTGGTCCCTCTTCTTTAGAGAAGACCAGGAAATGATGGATACACGGATCGTGTTCAAATCAATAGGCACGCAATGACTCTAAATAATAATGATCACGCCACCAAACACACATTCAGACTAAAGGAACCAGCCTGTTTGGAACATGGAAGAAGTAGAAAGTACAGGTATTTGGGTTCAACATGGAAGAAGTAGAAAGTACAGGTATTTGGGTTCAACATGTAAGAAGTAGAAAGTACAGGTATTTGGTTCAACATGGAAGAAGTAGAAAGTACAGGTATTTGTGTTCAACATGTGAGAAGTAGAAAGTACAGGTATTTGTGTTCAACATGTAAGAAGTAGAAAGTACAGGTATTTGAGTTCAACATGGAAGAAGTAGAAAGTAAAGGTATTTGAGTTCAACATGTAAGAAGTAGAAAGTACAGGTATTTGGGTTCAACATGTGAAAGTAGAAAGTACAGGTATTTGGGTTCAACATGTAAGAAGTAGAAAGTACAGGTATTTGGTTCAAGATGTAAGAAGTAGAAAGTACAGGTATTTGTGTTCAACATGTAAGAAGTAGAAAGTAAGGTATTTGTTCAACATGTAAGAAGTAGAAAGTACAGGTATTTGAGTTCAACATGGAAGAAGTAGAAAGTAAGGTATTTGAGTTCAACATGTAAGAAGTAGAAAGTACAGGTATTTGTGTTCAACATGTAAGAAGTAGAAAGTACAGGTATTTGGTTCAACATGGAAGAAGTAGAAAGTAAAGGTATTTGAGTTCAACATGTAAGAAGTAGAAAGTACAGGTATTTGGGTTCAACATGTGAGAAGTAGAAAGTACAGGTATTTGGGTTCAACATGTAAGAAGTAGAAAGTACAGGTATTTGAGTTCAAGATGTAAGAAGTAGAAAGTACAGGTATTTGTGTTCAACATGTAAGAAGTAGAAAGTAAGGTATTTGAGTTCAACATGTAAGAAGTAGAAAGTAAGGTATTTGGTTCAACATGGAAGAAGTAGAAAGTACAGGTATTTGGGTTCAACATGGAAGAAGTAGAAAGTACAGGTATTTGGGTTCAACATGTAAGAAGTAGAAACTACAGGTATTTGGGTTCAACATGTAAGAAGTAGAAAGTACAGGTATTTGTGTTCAACATGTAAGAAGTAGAAAGTACAGGTATTTGGGTTCAACATGGAAGAAGCAGAGAGTACAGGTATTTGTGTTCAACATGTAAGAAGTAGAAAGTACAGGTATTTGAGTTCAACATGTAAGAAGTAGAAAGTACAGGTATTTGAGTTCAACATGTAAGAAGTAGAAAGTACAGGTATTTGAGTTCAACATGTAAGAAGTAGAAAGTACAGGTATTTGAGTTCAACATGTAAGAAGTAGAAAGTACAGGTATTTGGGTTCAACATGTAAGAAGTAGAAAGTACAGGTATTTGTGTTCAACATGTAAGAAGTAGAAAGTACAGGTATTTGTGTTCAACATGTAAGAAGTAGAAAGTACAGGTATTAGTGTTCAAAAGGTAAGAAGTAGAAAGTACAGGTATTTCTGTTCAACATGTAAGAAGTAGAAAGTACAGGTATTTGAGTTCAACATGTAAGAAGTAGAAAGTACAGGTATTTGTGTTCAAAATGTAAGAAGTAGAAACTACAGGTATTTGTGTTCAACATGTAAGAAGTAGAAAGTACAGGTATTTGTGTTCAACATGTAAGAAGTAGAAAGTACAGGTATTTGGGTTCAACATGTAAGAAGTAGAAAGTACAGGTATTTGGGTTCAACATGTGAGAAGTAGAAAGTACAGGTATTAGGGTTCAACATGTAAGAAGTAGAAAGTACAGGTATTTGGGTTCAAAATGTAAGAAGTAGAAAGTACAGGTATTTGTGTTCAACATGGAAGAAGTAGAAAGTACAGGTATTTGGGTTCAAAATGTAAGAAGTAGAAAGTACAGGTATTTGTGTTCAACATGGAAGAAGTAGAAAGTACAGGTATTTGGGTTCAACATGTAAGAAGTAGAAAGTACAGGTATTTGTGTTCAAATGTAAGAAGTAGAAAGTAAGGTATTTGGGTTCAACATGTAAGAAGTAGAAAGTACAGGTATTTGAGTTCAACATGTAAGAAGTAGAAAGTACAGGTATTTGGGTTCAACATGTAAGAAGTAGAAAGTACAGGTATTTGGTTCAACATGTAAGAAGTAGAAAGTACAGGTATTTGTGTTCAACATGTAAGAAGTAGAAAGTACAGGTATTAGTGTTCAAAAGGTAAGAAGTAGAAAGTACAGGTATTTCTGTTCAACATGTAAGAAGTAGAAAGTACAGGTATTTGTTCAACATGTAAGAAGTAGAAAGTACAGGTATTTGTGTTCAAATGTAAGAAGTAGAAACTACAGGTATTTGTGTTCAACATGTAAGAAGTAGAAAGTACAGGTATTTGTGTTCAACATGTAAGAAGTAGAAAGTACAGGTATTTGGGTTCAACATGTAAGAAGTAGAAAGTACAGGTATTTGGGTTCAACATGTGAGAAGTAGAAAGTACAGGTATTTGGGTTCAACATGTAAGAAGTAGAAAGTACAGGTATTTGGGTTCAAAATGTAAGAAGTAGAAAGTACAGGTATTTGTGTTCAACATGGAAGAAGTAGAAAGTACAGGTATTTGGGTTCAAAATGTAAGAAGTAGAAAGTACAGGTATTTGTTCAACATGGAAGAAGTAGAAAGTACAGGTATTTGGGTTCAACATGTAAGAAGTAGAAAGTACAGGTATTTGTGTTCAAATGTAAGAAGTAGAAAGTAAGGTATTTGGGTTCAACATGTAAGAAGTAGAAAGTACAGGTATTTGGGTTCAAAATGTAAGAAGTAGAAACTACAGGTATTTGTTCAACATGGAAGAAGTAGAAAGTACAGGTATTTGTGTTCAACATGTAAGAAGTAGAAAGTACAGGTATTTGTGTTCAACATGTAAGAAGTAGAAAGTACAGGTATTTGAGTTCAACATGTAAGAAGTAGAAAGTACAGGTATTGGGTTCAACATGTAAGAAGTAGAAAGTGGAGTAAAGTACTGATACCAGAAAAATGTAATTAAGTACAGTAACAAAGTATTTGTACTCCACTACTTCCTACCTCTGGATATAAGATGAAGTTGAGGTAGAAACGCTGAACAAGGGAAGAAGTCTCTCCTCTTTCTAACATGGGAGGAAACGTCTCTTTCCAAACACACAGGAGTCGCAGACAGAGGAGTAAATCCGTCATTGTTTAGCAGATGATAAGAGCTATTAGTCGCAGGAGACGTCAGCGGCAGGAACAGATCCTCCTCTAATTGAGTTTCAAGAGTTTTCACGGACAGAAGGAGACAAATGTGTTCAGGCCATCATTCTTTCAGCACACACAGCAATCACCGCTGGAAACAAAACGCTGGGATTACAGAGAATCAAGAGCTCTCAAAGAAACACAGGGAGGAAGGGATGGAGACAGAAACTACGCCCGTCACTCATTTCGGGGACAATCAGAGACCCTGGGAGTGGAGATAAAGTAGAAAATATGATATTTTAAACTTAATTGCCACGTCTTGTTATACCAAAACAAACATGGACGTATATTGGTACGAGTTTATGACCAAAACATACCAACTGTCACATGGTTTTAAAACTAAAACAGACGCAATCATCAAGGGTTCATGACCAAAACGAACATGGACGGTCGCGACTGTCACATGTTATTTAATAAAAAGAAACATTGAACTATCAAATATTCTTTTACCAAACCAAACACAGACGCCAATCATCACGAGTTCATGACCAAAACAAAAATGGCTGCCCATTGATCGAGTTCTGTCACGTGTTCTCAGACCATAAAGAAATGGAAGCCAACTGTTGCACGTTTCATGACCAAAACAAACATGGACGCCAACTCTTACGTGTTCTCAGAAAATAAATGTAAGAAATTGAAGCCAACTGTTATGCGCTTTTGACCAAAACAAACATGGTCACCAACTCTTACGTGTTCTCAGACCAAAACAAACATGGACACCAACTCTTACGTGTTCTCAGACCAAAACAAACATGGACACCAACTCTTACGTGTTCTCAGACCAAAACAAACATGGTCACCAACTGTCACATGGTTTCAAAACAAAAATGTACGCCAGTCATCAAGAGTTCATGACCAAAACCAAACATGGACACCAACTCTTACGTGTTCTCAGACCATAAAGAAATGGAACTGTTGCACGTTTTTTGACCAAAACAAACATGTCCGCCAACTATCAAATATTCTTTTACCAAACCAAACATGGACGCCAACTGTCACATGTTTTTGCATCAAACAAACGTTAACTGTTTCCGTAGAAGGACACATCCATCTTGGCTTTGTCCTACTTTAGTAATTACTCTTAAATTCCCGGGAAGTTGTAGCCAAAGGAAACCAGGTTACATATTTTGTGTGAGAGATTAATCGAACATGTTCCTCGATGACACCGACTGGGCTTGTAAAATGTTCTCCACAATAAATCAGAGGCTATGTCTCTTCAAGGAGTCTTCATTTAAAACCAATGTCACGGACGATATGACCTCAGTTGCAGTAAATCAAACGGTGGACATCTGACGTTGGATCAGTACGTTTTAACGGCATAAATAATCTTTAGAGATCCTCCTCCTGCTTTCTAGGAAACAGTCTTTCGGTTTAGCGTCTGTGATTTCTATCTGCAGGTGATGGATATTCCACTGAGGAAATCATCCTTCAAAACTCAGCTTCCAGGCTTTTGTGTACAGCAGTGGGAGATCCAAAGAAAAGACGTCTACATTTTCTATCTTCTTGTTGGGTCCATTACAGAGAAAAGCTGTCACAGGTCCAAAATACAGCAGTAATAAGAAGCTCTCTGGTGACTCAGGACTTCCTCTGATAACACAGCGACGTCTCGTTTGACAGACGAAGATGCATCTGGTGCAGAAAAGTGTTTGAGAGCAGAGGAAGAAGCTCAAGGTCTTCCAAACCACGGAGAAAACCTCCAGAGATCTGCTGACGTCTTTTTTAACCCGCAGTCCATCAACAAGTCTCCGTGACCTCAAAATACTTTCTGTAAAAAGATCTGAAATGACCTTTAGTCAATATCTTAACATGATATACGGGTTACTTCAAAATAAAAGCCAGATAAACAACACTGAGGCAAATTCAGATGCATGAGAGCAGGCAGAAGGTACAAATATTTAATAAAACATATTGGATTTTGCTCCTGATTGACAGTAATGCTACACACGGAGTCAATGTTGAATCATGCATTATTGTGTGCTTTGTTAACAAAGTATATATATACCAGTAATACATATTGTAAAAGGTCTGGTAGAAATGGCAAAGAATTTCAAGACTATTGCAAAAGTAAAGTTAATAGAAATGCCAAGAGAAACATCTACGGAAAAGGGCGAAAGATTGGACGAAAATGTTGAAATATCTTAAAGGTTTTAGTTGAAACGCTGAACATTTAAAGAATAAAGGCAGTCATTTTCCGTAGAAATGCAGAACATTTGGAGATAGATCTTTAGAAAGGTTCAAAGTGAAAGGAATTTTCAAAATATTAGAGTAAATTTGGTGAAAATATAAAAGGAATATCGCAACATTTTTTGTAAAAACGTCTCAAAATGTCCTTTGTTATTTTTTGTGCTTCAAAATGTTCGTGATATATGAAGGTATGAAATACCTGTAGATAGAAACCTACTACACCAATCTGCTTTTACTGAATACTGTTTATTTAACTCATAAAAGACTCAACTGACTTTAAAAAGTGACGGAGACGGTGTCGCTCATATCAAACTGATCCAAGGTTCTTCGGTCTTTCCAGTAAAAACACGTACTTTAGTCCAACAGCCGATAAAAGTAAGGAGTTTTCCGTCAGAGAATGTGTGCGGATATAAACCAAAGGTCACCGTTATCAACAACACCTTCTTGTTGTTGTTCATTTTCACGAGAGACGGTTCATCTGGGCAAGCAATGTCGCAAAAAATAAATGTGGAGAAACATCTTTAGACAGGGTCAAATTGGAACAAGTCTTGAAATATTGTAAACGCGTGAGTAGATTCTGTGAAAATGTAAAGAAATATCGCAAAAAAAGTTAGAAATGACTTTTGCCTTGCAGCCATACTTTTTTATTTTTTTTAAAGTCCCTATTATACTGTTCGATCAATATATCCCAGGTCTCAGATATATCCAGAGCCTGTCTCTGATTGGCTGAAACACCAAACAGATCATTGCAGCATTACCCATAATCCCCTCTGTTTCAGCCCTGTTTCCAAAGTGCTGATTCTCTGTCTGTTACTTTAGATGAAAATAAGGAGCCCCTCCCCACGCCCCTCTGAGAGAGATTTGGTTACAAAGGACTCAATGGTGCTCTAGGAGGAGATTCAGGTGATAAGGGGGGGGGGGTTACCTTGGTTGCTGATTGGCTAATGGTTACACAAGACAAAACATCGTTATGACATCATCAAGTGGCCAAAATCTGATCAGCTCATTTTCAGACAGGTTTTTATAGAAATGGATCAGGAGAAAAAGAGAGAGAATCTTGTTCCTGAAACTTTCAGAGTCTCTTTACACAGAGGGACACATGTTGATGTAGAAGAGACATGAAGAGAGGGGACACATGTTGATGTAGAAGAGACATGAAGAAGAGGGACACATGCTGATGTAGAAGAGACATGAAGAAGAGGGGACACATGTTGATGTAGAAGAGACATGAAGAAGAGGGGACACATGTTGATGCAGAAGAGACATGAAGAAGAGGGGACACATGTTGATGTAGAAGAGACATGAAGAAGAGGGGATACATGTTGATGCAGAAGAGACATGAAGAAGAGGGGACACATGTTGATGTAGAAGAGACATGAAGAAGAGGGGACACATGTTGATGTAGAAGAGACATGAAGAAGAGGGGACACATGTTGATGTAGAAGAGACATGAAGAAGAGGGGACACATGTTGATGTAGAAGAGACATGGAGAAGAGGATTTTGCATAATAGGAGACCTTTAAATGATATTATCAGCTGTAGATGTTTACAATATCGTAAGTTAGGAATTTCATGAAAACATATTTATTTACTTTTTGTTTCAACATTGGATATTTTGTGTTTGTGGTGGAATCTCTCAAATATCGAGAAAATGATTTATGTTCAAATGTTTACTTACATTATAGTTCATTTTATTTTATATTTTAATCGTTTATTTGAACCGGGACAATGCACATTGATGACATTTTAAAAATAATGCTTTCAAACTTAAATGAGCCGGATTTTAGCTTTGAGCTCATTTCCATCCGTAGTCACGTCACATACAACATTTATGAACATGACATTTATATACATGGCAAAAATAAATACATGATATGCAGAAAGAGCATGAGCAGCATAGCATTTACCACATGGCAGCACAATGTAGCAGCTACGATATGTAAAGTGCAAGAGGAGAGACAAGAGCTACATAACGTGCAAGAGGAGAGACAAGAGCTACATAACGTGCAAGAGGAGAGACAAGGATACATAACGTGCAAGAGGAGAGACAAGAGCTACATAACGTGCAAGAGGAGAGACAAGAGCTACATAACGTGCAAGAGGAGAGACAAGAGCTACATAACGTGCAAGAGGAGATACAAGAGCTACATAACGTGCAAGAGGAGAGACAAGAGCTACATAACGTGCAAGAGGAGATACAAGAGCTACATAACGTGCAAGAGGAGAGACAAGAGCTACATAACGTGCAAGAGGAGAGACAAGAGCTACATAAACGTGCAAGAGGAGAGACAAGAGCTACTAACGTGCAAGAGGAGAGACAAGAGCTACATAACGTGCAAGAGGAGAGACAAGAGCTACATAACGTGCAAGAGGAGAGACAAGAGCTACATAACGTGCAAGAGGAGAGACAAGAGCTACATAACGTGCAAGAGGAGATACAAGAGCTACATAACGTGCAAGAGGAGAGACAAGAGCTACATAACGTGCAAGAGGAGAGACAAGAGCTACATAACGTGCAAGAGGAGAGACAAGAGCTACATAACGTGCAAGAGGAGATACAAGAGCTACATAACGTGCAAGAGGAGAGACAAGAGCTACATAACGTGCAAGAGGAGAGACAAGAGCTACATAAACGTGCAAGAGGAGAGACCCCTGTGTTAAAGAAGAGGAGAGACCCCTGTGTTAAAGAAGAGGAGAGACCCCTGTGTTAAAGAAGAGGAGAGACCCTGTGTTAAAGAAGAGGGAGAGACCCCTGTTAAAGAAGAGGAGAGACCCCTGTGTTAAAGAAGAGGAGAGACCCCTGTGTTAAAGAAGAGGAGAGACCCCTGTGTTAAAGATCATTTAGCGGTGACCTTTGAAGCTATTGAGAGTGGACACTCCCGTATCTCAGCTGGGAGGCATTCCACAACGAGCTGCCTTTAACGGAGAGGACATTTTGTCCAAAAGTGGTCCGTCTGCGGTGGACCTCACAGTCTCCTCTGGTTTCTGACCTAGTGCAGCGTCCAGTGTGTTTTCTGTGGGTGAATTCCCTAAGGGGGGGGGGGGGCAGTCCATGTAGACATTTATAGAAACAACACATACTTTTAAAAGACTTAAAATGGTCAGAACTCAAGAAAGGGTGTTTCTCCAGGATGGCGCAGTGTGGTATGAACGAGGCTTTCTGCCAAACACCTCGATAGCTCTCTGTTCAGTTCTATGGGTTTCAGGTTTGTGGCTCAAGCAAACGAGCAGTTTGTCAAACAGTATTCAATTTTACGTTTACCTTAAAATTACAAAGAAATATCTTAAAGTCTTATAATAGTAATACACTTTTATATTACGAGTTACATATTTAATTTCACCTAATAATCTTTATTTTACGTCTTATCCGCATGTATTTTCTGAAAGTGCAAAAACACTAAATATTATATAGTACATTTAAAATGTTATTTGTTGTTTTTGTCCAAATACTTAAAATAATGTTTTGAGTGTTCATTTATAGTTAATATCTGTAATTTTACAGGATTTTGCAAGTTATTTAAAAAAACATGATAATTACGATAAAAATGTAGTTATTTCCTTTAAAATTAGGATTTCTTTTTACAGTGTAGCACACATTCACTGACTGAAACCCATTATTCTTATAGGTTGTTGGAGTAACGTACGTGTTTCTACTGGAAAGACCGAAGAACCTCAGATCCGTGTGATACGAGCGACACCGTCTCCGTCACTTTTTAAAGCCAGTTGAGGTTTTTTGAGGAGCATTTGAGAGTTAAATAAACAGTATTCAGTAAAACACATTAAGGGTAGGTAGGTTTTTATCTAAAGGTACGAAAATGTTGAAAACAAAAAGTGAAAAATACATTTTTACTCCCATTTGTTTGCGATATGTCACTCATCATTAATATGATATGAAACACAGAAAAGCAGCACATCTCCAGAAATGACCGTTTACGGCTCTATATATTTGGAGATTTATGATGATTTGGCGTGACTCTACGGTCGGCCAGTTCTAACCGAAAAGACTCAGTGGCTTGTTGTCGAGTAATTCACGGCTTTATAAATGATAAAGCTATAAAGCATTTTGAAGGTTTTCCACCTCTCTTCATACCTGTCCGTCCTCTGGTAGATTTATAGTCAGGATTAATGAGGATTATTCCCTTGAACTCAGGAACCTTCCCAAGAACGCATCCATCCCTCTTACAAGAGACGGAAATACTGCCACGCCTGATGAATACGGACAAAATCTGACGTTAAGTACTTCAGTTAATCTTCTCTATTACATATATCTGTACATTTACGTATGGAGAAAGTGGTTCCAGGAGCCAGAGTGAGGTCCTCTTGACCCTCGAGTGGGAGTTAGCTGCAGTCTGACGTCGTTTGGCGAACGTTTTTATAAAGTTTCTGTTTTATTTGACAGTTTCCTGACAGGAGTCAAGGTTATTGTGGAGCTGCTGTCCCAACGAGGACACAGAATGTTTAAAAAAGGGACAAAAAGACTGCATTACAACCGAAAATGTATTAAATAGATTGACAAATAAATATAATTAATAGAGAAAAACCAAAAAAACATTTCCTGACACGAGTAAAGTCTATCCGTGGAGCTGCTGTCCAAATAACTGTTTTCAAAATGACGAAAGGACTGAATTACAACCAAAAAACTGAGAAAATGTCACGTGTTATTGACCAAAACAAACATGGACGCCAACTGTAATGTGTCCTGACCAAAACAAACATGGACGCCAATGTGTTCCTGACCTTAAATGAATGTGAGGTCCTTAAATACGAGTAACGTTTATCTGTGGAGCTGATGTCCAAAGAACTGTTTTCAAAATGACGAAAGGACTGAATTACAACCAAAAATTGGAGGAAATGTAAACAAACTTCAACTGTCAGTGTTATTGGACCAAAACCAACATGGCCACCAACGATCACATGTTCCTGACCAAAACAAAACTGGACGCCAAGTGGAAGGTGGTATTGTCCCAAAACCAATATGGACGCCAACGTGTTCCTGACCTTAAATGAATGTGAGGTCCTTAAATACGAGTAAAGGTTATTGTGGAGCTGCTGTCAAAAGAACTGTTTCAAAAACGACCAAAGGACTGAATTACAACCAAAACATTTTGAAAATGTAAACAAACTGATTGTCACGTGGTTATTGGACCAAAACAAACATGGGGGTCCAAGCACCAGTAAAAACGAAATACAGTACGTTATGGACCTGCGAGCCAACTCCACTCACTGGGGCAGATATCACGGAGAATTGGCTCCAGGCTCCGGAACGTCAGCAGCGCCTTTACAACAGAGGTCGAAACTGAGACAATCTTCACCGGGAGATAAAGTGCTTGTATTACTCCCATCCTCTAGCTCTAAACTACTCGCCAAGTGGCAAGGACCCTTCGTGGTCACACGACGAGTGGGGGACGTAGATTATGAGGTGGTGCGTTCTGACAGGGGGGGAGCAACACAGATTTACCACCTGAACCTCCTGAAAGCATGGAGGGAGGTGGCGTCTGTTTCTCTGGCCACCACGGTGATTGAGAGAGATGAGTTGGGACCGGAGGTCATTAAAAGCAACAAATTAGCCCCGGTCTGTTGTGGCGACAATCTCTCACCGGGCCAGAGAGCAGACGTTGCTTCGGTGCAAAGCAGTTTGCCGACGTGTTCTCCCCGCTGCCAGGGCGCACCTCTCATACACCACCGCATAGAAACGCCCCGGGGCGTGGCCATTCGTTCACGGCCCTATCGGCTGCCTGAACACAAGAGGAAAATTGTTCAGGCGGAGCTTCAGGCTATGCTAGAGATGTGAGTGATAGAAGAGTCCACCAGTGACTGGTGTTGCCCCGTCGTGCTGGTACGTCAATCCGGTTCTGTGTGGACTACCGCGGGTGAACGAGGTGTCCAAATTCGAATCTTATCCAATGCCCCGGGTCGACAAACTCCTGGATCGGCTAGGAACTGCTCGCTTTTACACGACGCTGGATTTAACCAAGGGCTATTGGCAGATTCCCATTTCTCCAGAGTCTAAGGAAAAAAACGGCCTTCTCCACTCCGTATGGTTTGTACCAATTTATCACGCTTCCTTTCGGGTTGTTCGGAGCTCCAGCCACCTTCCAGCGGCTCATGGACCGGGTGCTGCATCCCCACTCTGCATATGCTGCTGCTTACTTGGACGATGTCATCATTCACAGTGAGACATGGGAGCAGCAGGTGGGGGCAGTGCTCGAGTCCCTGAGGCAGGCGGGGCTCACGGCCAACCCGAAGAAGTGTGCGGTTGGACGGAGGGAGGTAGGTATCTGGGGTACCACTTGGGCGGCGGGCAGGTGCGGCCACAGATAGAGAAAACAACCGCCATTTCACCATTGGGAGTCAGCTTGCGGCCGGCGGGATCCCGGCCTGAGTCGGGCGGTGGGGGTATGTGGCAGCGGGGTGTGGTTAGGGCGCCGGCTGCTGGAGTGAAGGGAGTGGCTCGGCCGGAGGCCAGACAGCTGATCGGAATCAGGTAATCAGTCACTGAATAAAAGCATGTGGTAACCTGGTTCTGGTCTGTCTTGCAGTAGGCGGGATCCTGGGAGGTCGCCAAAGGACCTGTGAAGAATCCCACACGGGGAACGTTTTGCAACCCGTGTTGTGTACTTTGTTTTGGTGCTAATAAACGCCTGTGTTCAACCCAAACCCTGCTCTTTCCGTCCCTCTGTGAACCCTGTGTGAGCGGAGAGGCTCACAACGAGTCAGGGTTATTGTGGAGCTGCTGTCCAAACGAGGACACAGAATGTCTAAAAAGGGACAAAAGACTGCATTACAACCAAAAAATGTATGAAATAGATTGACAAATAAATAGAACTAATAGAGAAAAACCAAAACAAACATTTCCTGACACGAGTAAAGTCTATCTGTGGAGCTGCTGTCCAAAGAACTGTTTTCAAAATGACGAAAGGACTGAATTACCAAAAAATGTAAACAGACTCTGACTGTCACGTGTTATTGGACCAAAACCAATATGGCCACCAACTGTAATGTGTTCCTGACCAAAACAAATATGGACGCCAACATGTTCCTGACCCTAAATGAAAGTGAGGTCCTCTTGAATGCGAGTGGGAGTTAGCTGCAGACTGACGTAGTTTGGCGGGTGTTTTTATAAAGTTTCTGTTTTATTTGACAGTTTCCAGACACGAGTAAAGGTTATTGTGGAGCTGCTGTCCAGAGAAGGGTTCTTCAAAGTGACAAAGAGACTGCATTACATCAGAAAGTGGAGAAAGTGGAAGAACAAGTTGCAGTAAAGCCAGCAAATATAAAAGTGAGTGTGAGAAAAGAGCAGCTTAGACTCGTGCCAATGAGAAGTTCACTGAGTTAGACGCTGAGGTTTGGGGTTTAATTCCTTTGAGTTCCTTTGAGCAAGGCAAGGGTTGGGGGTTTAATTGAGCAATTTCTCATGACATGTTGTACTGTTAGTGTACAAAAAGTTAAACAAAAATATATTAAAAACTAGACAAATGTATCTAAAAGATTAAATCAATTTATGCCAAAAACCTCATGAAAACTAAGAGCCATCAAAATGTAATAATAATAGGGCAGGATAAATGAAACCAGAGATGGTGGTGTGCTGCCAGGTCTGCTCAATGCTAAGCTAGCTGTTCAGAGTCTGATTTATCTGATCTGAGGTCAGCTGTTCAGGTTTCAGCTGGAATAATCAAGCGCACCTCCAGCGATCACAATATTAAAACCATATTTATCTGGAAATCTGAGCCGGGCTTTGTGCCAGAAGACATGACAGGAACACGGCGAGGAATTAAAGTCGTAAAAACACGATGAGAGAGAGAGAGAGAGACAGGAAGTGAGCAACGAGAGGGCAGGGAGACAGGAAGTGGAGAACTACAAGATGTGAGGAAATATAAAAAGAGAAGACAGAAGGCAATAAAAGACTACAACAAGAGAAATGGGATAGCTGAAAACAATAAGTGATGAGGAGAGTAAAAAGAGACAAAAATAACATGCATCTTGGGCACTACAACTCCCAGGGTGCATTGCAGCAAGGAAACGTCATCACAAAGCTTCATGTTTATATAAATATCCTTATTTACTTTATATTCTTATTGCATATTCTTGATTAAATACACCCTTTTAATTTTTTTTAAAAAGGTACAAAAAATGCCAAAGTCAACTACAACTCCCAGGGTGCATTTCAGCATCCAAACATCCAATCAAAACGCTTCAAACCTGATGATACACTTTGCTTTCAGGTTGAATCAACCACTTTTAATGTATATCTACAACTACAACAGCAGAGGCTCATGGGTATTGTAGTCTTTAGACCCAACTGTAATATAACTGAAACTCAACTACAACTCCCAGGGTGCATTTCGGCATCTAAACATCCAATCACAGCGATTCAAACCTTAGGAATCAGTATTCTTTCAGGTTGAATCAACTCACTAAAAAAGCCACTTTTAAATTATATCTACAGCTACAACCGCCGAGGCTCAGGGTATTGTAGTCTTTAGACCCAACTGTAATATAACTGAAACTCAACTACAACTCCCAGGGTGCATTTCGGCATCTAAACATCAAATCAAAACGCTTCAAACCTTAGGAATCAATATTCTTTCAGGTTGAATCAACTCACTAAAAAGCCACTATTAATGTATATCTACAAGTATAACAGCAGAGGCTCATGGGTATTGTAGTCTTTAGAGCCTGCTGTAATATCTCTGAAACCCAACTACAACTCCCAGGGTGCATTTCAGCATCTAAAGATCCAATCACAACGCTTCAAACCTGATGAGATACAGTTTGAATCAGTTTGCTTTCAGGCGGAATTAACCACTTTTAATGTATATCTACAGCTACGACAGCCGAGGCTCATGGGTATTGTAGTCCTTTAGACCCAACTGTAATATCAATCAATCAATCAATCAATGTTTATTTATATAGCCCAATATCACAAATGTTACATTTGTCTCAGTGGACTTCACAGTTTGTACAGAATATCAGTAGACAATACGACACCCTCTGTCCTTAGACCCTCACATCTACATAATTAACTTATGTAGAAACTCAACTACTCCCAGGGTGCATTTCAGCATCAGAACATCCAATCACAACGCTTCAAACCTGATGAGATACAGTTTTATCAGTATTCTTTCAGGCTGAATCAACTCACTAAAAAAGCCACTTATAAATGATATATCTACAGCTACAACAGCAGAGGCTCATGGGTATTGTAGTCCTTAGAGCCAACTGTAATATAACTTAAACTCAACTACAACTCCCAGGGTGCATTTCGGCATCTAAACCTCCAATCACAGCGATTCAAACCTTAGGAATCAGTATTCTTTCAGGTTGAATCAACTCACTAAAAAAGCCACTTTTAAATGATATCTACAGGTAACAGCCGAGGCTCATGGGTATTGTAGTCTTTAGAGCCAACTGTAATATAACTGATATTATCCAGAGGTTCCTGAGGCTCAGCGTGGAGGAAATGATTGCCTTCAACAGATCAGGAGTTAAATGATTGGATTCAGTTTCTCTAGATCACTTCCAGACTCTGGTTCTGGATCACTTCCAGACTCTGGTTCTGGATCACTTCCAGACTCTGGTTCTGGATCACTTCCAGACTCTGATATGGTTCTGGATCACTTCCAGACTCTGGTTCTGGATCACTTCCAGACTCTGGTTCTGGATCACTTCCAGACTCTGGTTTGGATCACTTCCAGACTCTGGTTCTAGATCACTTCCAGACTCTGGTTCTGGATCACTTCCAGACTCTGATATGGTTCTGGATCACTTCCAGACTCTCGTTCTGGATCACTTCCAGACTCTGGTTCTAGATCACTTCCAGACTCTGGTTCTGGATCACTCCAGACTCTGGTTCTGGATCACTTCCAGACTCTGGTTCTGGATCACTTCCAGACTCCGGTTCTGAATCACTTCCAGACTCTGGTTCTGAATCACTTCCAGACTCTGGTTCTAGATCACTTCAAGACTCTGGTTCTGGATCGATCCAGACTCTGGTTCTGGATCACTTCCAGACTCTGGTTCTGGATCACTTCCAGACTCGGTTCTGAATCACTTCCAGACTCTGGTTCTGAATCACTTCCAGACTCTGGTTCTAGATCACTTCCAGACTCTGGTTCTGGATCACTTCCAGACTCTGATATGGTTCTGGATCACTCCAGACTCTGGTTCTGGATCACTTCCAGACTCTGGTTCTGGATCACTTCCAGACTCTGGTTCTGGATCACTGCAGACTCTGGTTCTGGATCACTTCCAGACTCTGGTTCTGGATCACTGCAGACTCTGGTTCTGGATCACTTCCAGACTCTGGTTCTGGATCACTTCCAGACTCCAGACTCTGGTTCTGCTGCTATAAATCTCCCACTTTGAAGCTTTAATAGGGATTTCTTTGCAGTAAAATGTGTAAAACCGACGTCTCTTATGTTGCGTCTTTAGGTGTGAACTTGCATTATCCAAAATGTTTATAAAAACGATTAAAGCCAGAAAAATGTAGAGTTTAAATGAAGGTAAAGGTGCGTTTCATGCGATGCATAATTAAATACAATTAAATACTTATATAAAATAAATATTTATGATATAAAAATGATTAATACAAAAATAAATCATGTTAAAATAAATGTAATTAATAAATCAATTTTTTTTAATATAAATAAAAAATGAGATAAATAAATAAATAAACATACAATAAAAAATATATATATTAAAATGTTAAGGCGTGTGGCGCAGTGGGTTGAGCCTTGGTGTTGGATCAGGGGGTCACAGGTTCAAACCCCTCTGCAGTCAGCATGTCGTGTGTCCCTGAGACACTTCACCCCAAAGTGCTCCTGGGGGGATTGTCCTCAGTATGGAGTATGTAAGTCTCTTTGGATAAAAGCGTCTAACATGTGATGTAATGTTAAATAAAACTAAATTAAATTAAATACAATTAAAATGTAATCATTCAATAAAAAATGTTGTGTGTACAGTACGATGTGTCCAAACTTAGTTGAAAACAAGTTGTTGCAGCAGGACGACGGAGGCAGATGGGCTGGTCTGACACACACACACACACACACATACCCACCACACACGCTGAGTCATAGCTTTTATATGACAGGTGGTGATGGGAGCTGTTGTCCTCAAAACACACATTCAGATAAAACACGGAGAGGACGGAGTCACGTGCTGCACGATACACACACACACACACACACACACACACACTCATTTCACACGCTAATTTTAGCATCACACGTGTCATGGTCAAAATGTGTCTTAAACTGGAGATTCGATTTTTTATACATCACGTTCTGGTAAAGTAAAAGTACACACTGATGCAGGGATGCCGTGTTTTCTGTGTTGGTCCCTGAAGGCAGCATCTCCCTGGTTCAATGGGACCATAGCTATTGGGGAGATACCAAAAAGTTGCACTTGAACGCACCGTAAAGACACTTCTGTCACATTTATCATACCCCTAAAAACAATCAGACCTTTTCTTCTGTTTTTTTATTATTTCACATTATTACTTCAACTTCTTGTAAAAAATATTGATATATTTTTTTTTATACTACAAAGAGCAACCGTCACAAAACCAGATTTTCCCCGAAGAAGGAATGAAAGAGATTCAGTTAATGAATGTTTACGAGAGAATCAGATGGAAACACACACACACACACACACACACACACACCACACACCCACGTCGGACAGATGGTGTGTCAGCCAACAACAATGGAGAGCTGATGAAAACAAATGGGAGTCATTGTCAGGGCGGGGCTTAGGAAGGAATCCTCACAGCTGATTTGCTGACCAGCCGATAGCCGACCGCTAATCAAAGAGTTTGTTTATATTTCTCACACACACACACACACACACCACACACACACACCCACACACCACACAGTTATTGTAACATGCAGAGTTGTATAATCTGTGACTAATGTGTTTTAATCCATATGGGGGGGGCTGTTTAATGAGGGACATGACACTAGACACACAAACACACACACACACACACACACAAACCAGCAGATGGTGTGTGTTGCCTTCAGGTGCGTTCGTTAACCAGCAGCTGTTTCTCTTTTTAAAGTCATGACCTGTTGCCCAGCTGTTTAATGATGCATTCAGGGACTTTAAAGTGTGTGTGT
>JAAKFY010000163.1:272425-307425 GCA_011823955.1 Dissostichus mawsoni
TATGTTCAGATGTTCAATAAAGATCAAACACACACACATACACATACACACACACACACACACACACACACACACACACACACACTTCCTGTGCTGCAGAAACACATGTGTGTGTTTGACGTTAATATAAATGTTATTGATCTGTGGCTACACGAGTTAAAGCTTCACCTGCCATCTGTGTGTGTGTGTGCGTGTGCGTGTGCGTGTGCGTGTGTGTGTGTGTGTGTGTGTGTGTGTGTGTGTGTGTGTGTGTGTGCGTGTGCGTGTGCGTGTGCGTGTGTGTGTGTGTGTGTGTGTGTGTGTGTGTGTGTGTGTGTGTGTTTTCCAGCAGTGGTGGAAGGGAAAGCCTGAATGATCCAGAACCACAGAGGGAAAATCTGTTGGCAGTAACACCAGGCCTTCAAGTTTTCTTCAACTTTCTTTAAAGAGCATTGGACATTCATTTCATTTTTCTTAAATAGGTTTGGTCTTTTGTTGTCACCATCTTTGTTTTTGGTCGTCTTTATCTTGTTTTTTGGACGTCTTTTTGGTCGTCTTTATCTTGTTTTTTGGACGTCTTTTTGGTCGTCTTTATCTTGTTTTTTGGACGTCTTTTTGGTCATCTTTATCTTGTTTTTTGGACGTCTTTTGGTCGTCTTTATCTTGTTTTTTGGACGTCTTTTTGGTCGTCTTTATCTTGTTTTTTGGTCGTCTTTATCTTGTTTTTTGGACGTCTTTTTGGTCGTCTTTATCTTGTTTTTGGACATCTTTTTGGACATGTTTATCTTTGTTTTTGGTCGTCTTTATCTTGTTTTTGGACGTCTTTTTGGTCGTCTTTATCTTGCTTTTTGGACATCTTTTTGGACATGTTTATCTTTGTTTTGGTCGTCTTTATCTTGTTTTTTGGACATCTTTATCTTGGTTTTGGACGTCTTTTTGGACATGTTTATCTTTGTTTTTGGTCGTCTTTATCTTGTTTTTTGACATCTTTATCTTGTTTTTTGGACGTCTTTTTGGACATGTTTATCTTTGTTTTTGGTCGTCTTTATCTTGTTTTTTGGACGTCTTTTTGGTCGTCTTTATCTTGCTTTTTGGACATCTTTTTGGACATGTTTATCTTTGTTTTTGGTCGTCTTTATCTGGTTTTTGGACATCTTTATCTTGGTTTTTGGACGTCTTTTTGGTCGTCTTATCTGTTTTTAGGCGTCTTTTGGTCGTCTTTATCTTGCTTTTTGACGTATTTTTGGACATGTTTATCTTTGTTTTTGGTCGCCTTTATCTCGTTATTTGGACATCTTTTTTGGTCGTCTTTATCTTGGTTTTTGGAGGTCTTTTTGGTCGTCTTGATCTTGTTTTTTGGTCGTCTTTATCTTGTTTTTGGACGTCTTTTGGTCGTCTTTATCTTGTTTTTGGACGTCTTTTTGGACATGTTTATCTTTGTTTTTGGTCGTCTTTATCTTGTTTTTTGGACGTCTTTTTGGTCGTCTTTATCTTGCTTTTTGGACATCTTTTTGGACATGTTTATCTTTGTTTTGGTCGTCTTTATCTTGTTTTTTGGACATCTTTATCTTGGTTTTTGGACGTCTTTTTGGTTGTCTTTATCTGTGTTTTTTGGACGTCTTTTTGGTCATGTTTATCTTTGTTTTTGGTCGTCTTTTATCTTGTTTTTTGGACGTCTTTTTGGTCGTCTTTATCTTGTTTGTTGGACATCGTTTTGGTCGTCTTTAGCTTGCTTTTTGGACATCTTTTTGGACATGTTTATCTTTGTTTTTGGTCGTCTTTATCTGGTTTTTTTGGACATCTTTATCTTGGTTTTTGGACGTCTTTTGGACATGTTTATCTTTGTTTTTGGTCGTCTTTATCTTGTTTTTTGGACATCTTTATCTTGTTTTTTGGACGTCTTTTTGGACATGTTTTATCTTTGTTTTTGGTCGTCTTTATCTGTTTTTTGGACGTCTTTTTGTCTCTTTATCTTGCTTTTTGGACATCTTTTTGGACATGTTTATCTTGTTTTTGGTCGTCTTTATCTGGTTTTTTGGACATCTTTATCTTGGTTTTTGGACGTCTTTTTGGTCGTCTTTATCTTGTTTTTAGGACGTCTTTTTGGTCGTCTTTATCTTGCTTTTGGACGTATTTTTGGACTGTTATCTTTGTTTTTGGTCGCCTTTATCTCGTTATTTGGACATCTTCTTTTGGTCGTCTTTATCTCGGTTTTTGGACGTCTTTTTGGTCGTCTTTATCTTGGTTTTTGGAGTCTTTTTGGTCGTCTTATCTTGGTTTTTGTTCTTCTTTATCTTGGTTTTTGGATGTCTTGATCTTGGTTTTTGGACGTCTTTTTGGTCGTCTTTATCTTGGTTTTTGGACGTCTTTTTGGTCGTCTTTATCTTGGTTTTTGGACGTCTTTTTGGTCGTCTTTATCTCGGTTTTTTGGACGTCTTTTTGGTCATCTTTATCTTGGTTGTTGGACGTCTTTTTGGTCATCTTTATCTTGGTTTTTGGACGTCTTTTTGACATGTTTATCTTGGTTTTTGGACGTCTTTTTGGTCTTCTTTATCTTGGTTTTTGGACGTCTTTTGGTCGTCCTTATCTGGTTTTTGTACGTCTTTTTGGTCGTCTTTATCTTGGTTTTTGTTCTTCTTTATTTTGGTTTTTGGTCATCTTTATCTTGGTTTTTGGACGTCTTTTCGGTCGTCTTTATCTGTTGTTGGACGTCTTTTGTCATCTTTATCTTGGTTTTTGGACGTCTTTTTGCTCGTTTTATTGTTTTTGGGACGTCTTTATAGTCGTTTTATCTTGGTTTTTGGACGTCTTTTTGGACATGTTTATCTTGGTTTTTGGACGTCTTTTGGTCTTCTTTATCTTGGTTTTTGGACGTCTTTTTGGTCGTCCTTATCTTGGTTTTTGTACGTCTTTTTGGTCGTCTTTATCTGGTTTTTGGTCATCTTTATCTTTGCTTTTGGACGTCTTTTCGGTCGTCTTTATCTCGTTTGTTTGACGTCTTTTTGGTCGTCTTTATCTCGGTTTTTGGACGTCTTTTTGGTCGTCTTTATCTTGGTTTTTGGACGTCTTTTTGGTCGTCTTTATCTTGGTTTTTGGAAGTGTTTTTGGTCGTCTTTATCTTGGTTTTTGGACGTCTTTTTGGTCGTCTTTATCTTGGTTTTTGTTCTTCTTTATCTTGGTTTTTGGACGTCTTTTTGGTCGTCTTTATCTCGGTTTTTGGACGTCTTTTTGGTCGTCTTTATCTTGGTTTTTGGACGTCTTTTTGGTCGTCTTATCTTGGTTTTGGACGTCTTTTGGTCGTCTTGATCTTGGTTTTTGTTCTTCTTTATCTTGGTTTTTGGACGTCTTTATCTTGGTTTTTGGACGTCTTTTTGTTCTTCTTATCTTTTTTTTGTTCTTCTTTATTTTGGATTTTTGGACGTCTTTTTGTCGTCTTTATCTTGGTATTTGTACGTCTTTTTGGTCGTCTTTATCTTGGTTTTTGGACGTCTTTTTGTTCTTCTTTATCTTGGTTTTTGGACGTCTTTATAGTCGTCTTTATCTTGGTTTTTGGACGTCTTTTTGGTCGCCTTTATCTTGGTTTTTGGACGTCTTTTTGGTCGTCTTTATCTTGGTTTTTGGACGTCTTTTTGGTCATCTTTATCTTGGTTTTTGCACGTCTTTATCTTGGTTTAAAGTAGATGCTTAAAGCTGCTCCATATAGTCATCTTAAAAAGTTATCTTCCACTTGAGAACAGAACCATCTGCAGTGGTTTTTATTCCTCTTTCTGTCTGTAACAAGTTGAGACGGCGCTCACAACAACGGGTCACAAAGAGCAGTTTTGGAGATAAAGAAATCAATCATGGGAGACGCTCACTTCTTCACCTCCATGTTTCCTCCGCTCCTCTCCACTCTTCTTCTCTCTCTGCTCTTGAAGCTAACATTAAGTCGACTAACCAGCACCCATGGGAGCTGCTGTAACATCATGTTAGTGCAACATCAAGGCAGCACCATGTATGTAAAGAGTGTGTGTGAGTGTGAGTGTGAGTGTGTGTGTGTGTGTGTGTGTGTGTGTGTGTGTGGTGTGTGTTGTGTGTGTGTGTGTGTGTGGTGTGTGGTGTGTGTGTGTGTGTGTGGTGTGTGTGGTGTGTGTGTGTGTGTGTGTGTGTGTGTGTGAAGATCTGAGGTTGCCTGAACCTGCTGCTCTGAGTTTGACCTCCACAATCAAAGAGTATGGCAGTGTTTTCATTCCAGTGAAGTGTCAGAGCTGCTCTTCTTCTTCTTCTCTCTTCCACATACGAACGCTTTATGGGATGTTTCAGATGTTAGTTACGTAAAAAGCTGCAGCCTGGATGTTAAAGGTCCCACGACATGAATAATGCTCTTCATCATGTGGCCGCAAATGAGCGTGTTTTTAGCGGGAGAAATATTTATTTCTGACTTTGAAGAGTAAAGCAGCGATGAGTTGCTCTGCAGGAGTCATGACTTCCTGTTCAACATGAAGAAAGACTTTCTGAAGAGTCTCAACATCGTGACTTACTTTGGGTTTCAGATTTAAAGCAACAGGTGCATTAAAGCTCCCTTTATACAACATAATAAGTATGACTTTGACTGCAAGTCCTGCACGTTTCTGATGGAGATTATTGAGAGCAAAGACTACGGGAAGTTATCTTGAGATATCTCCATCATTATTACTGCTATCTTTCACAGTGCATAAAACACAGGGAACAGATATATTTGAACAACTTATTGCACCTAAAAGTCTTGGTTTTTGGATATTAATATCTTGGTTCTTGACTTAATCTTTGACTTAATTTGCAAAGGACAGTCATGTACATTATCTTTGTGTTCCAGATATCCTTTTAGTCACCGAAGCTGCTCTAAATTGTGCTTTTTAACGTGCTAAAGAAGTTATAATCTGCTTTTGTATCCAAAAACAACTATGACTTTGACTGCAAGTCCTGCACGTTTCTGATAGAGATTATTGGGAGCAAAGACTACGGAAGTTGAAGGAAAGTTCAGTTATCTTGAAATAGCTCCATTATTATTACTGCTTTCTGTCACAGTGCACAAAACCAGCCTTGGCTGCAGGGAACAACTATATTTGAACAACTTATTGTACCTAAAAGTCTTGTTCTTGACTTATTTTTGACGAGATTGGTCAAAGATAGTCTGATACATTATCTTTGTGTTCCAGATATCCTTTTAGTCACCGAAGCTGCTCTAAATTGTGCTTTTTAACGTGCTAAGGGAAGTCATATTTAGCTGTTTATCCATTTCACAGTTTTAAAAAGATCTTCTGGAAAGATATATTCCAGATCTTACTTATTCTAGACCTAAAAATCTTGGTTTCTGCACAAATAATACAACTTAATTGGTTCAGTCAGTCTTGTACATTAACTTTGTGGACCAGATATCCTTTTCGTCACCAAAGCTGCTCTAAATTGTGCTTTTTAATGTGCCAAGGAAGTCATAATCTGCTTTTTATCCAATGTACAGTTTCAAAGAGATCTTTATCTTAGTTTTTGGACGTCTTTATCTTAGTTTTTGGACGTCATTACCTTGATTTGAATTAAAGATCCTTACAGCTGCTTCATATGGTCCTCTTTAAAAGTTATCTTCCACTGTCTGACTCGGAACCTTTAGTCACCGAAGCTGCTCTAAATTGTGCTTTTTAACGTGCTAAGGAATTCATAATCTGCTTTTTATTCATGTTACAGTTTCAAAGAGACCTTCTGGAGAGAGATAAAAGGTTTGGATCTACGTTAAGGTTTTCCACACCTCAGTCCCACATGTTGAGTGTTTCCCGGCTGATGTTGCATCCAAACAACTCCCACCCTCTCTCGGACGTGCATTCAAGAGAATCTCCTGTTTGTAATTTGGCTTTTTTTTTCTGTTTCACCACAAGCCCGTTTTCTAAACTGGACCCACCTGTGGATTTGCATTTGGGCAGCGAGTGGAGTCTGGTTTTAAATCTGGTGTAGTCACAACAAGCTGCAGAAAGACAAGGATATGGTTTCTGTGAATGGATGAAGACTGAGAGTACGACCACATTTACATTGGATTTACCTCAGAGAGGGCAAAAGTACAGATACTCGTGTTTAAAAATACTCTGGTGAAAGTAGAAGTACTGACTAAACTTCTTTACTCAAGTAAAAGTAAAGAGGCTTTGAAATGTACTTCAGTAAAAAGTACCCATAACTAGCAGCTGTTTTAAAGAGTACCTGACCTCCCTTTATATTAATAGAACAATAATGTCATTGTTAGCTAATGAATGTTTCCATGCTGAACAACGGCAACATGACAACGTTTTCATTGGTCCCTCTTCTTTAGAGAAGACCAGGAAATGATGGATACACGGATCGTGTTCAAATCAATAGGCACGCAATGACTCTAAATAATAATGATCACGCCACCAAACACACATTCAGACTAAAGGAACCAGCCTGTTTGGAACATGGAAGAAGTAGAAAGTACAGGTATTTGGGTTCAACATGTAAGAAGTAGAAAGTACAGGTATTTGGGTTCAACATGTAAGAAGTAGAAAGTACAGGTATTTGGGTTCAACATGTAAGAAGTAGAAAGTACAGGTATTTGGGTTCAACATGTAAGAAGTAGAAAGTACAGGTATTTGGGTTCAACATGTAAGAAGTAGAAAGTACAGGTATTTGGGTTCAACATGTAAGAAGTAGAAAGTACAGGTATTTGGGTTCAACATGTAAGAAGTAGAAAGTACAGGTATTTGGGTTCAACATGTAAGAAGTAGAAAGTACAGGTATTTGGGTTCAACATGTAAGAAGTAGAAAGTACAGGTATTTGGTTCAACATGTAAGAAGTAGAAAGTACAGGTATTTGGGTTCAACATGTAAGAAGTAGAAAGTACAGGTATTTGGGTTCAACATGTAAGAAGTAGAAAGTACAGGTATTTGGTTCAACATGTAAGAAGTAGAAAGTACAGGTATTTGGGTTCAACATGTAAGAAGTAGAAAGTACAGGTATTTGGGTTCAACATGTAAGAAGTAGAAAGTACAGGTATTTGGGTTCAACATGTAAGAAGTAGAAAGTACAGGTATTTGGGTTCAACATGTAAGAAGTAGAAAGTACAGGTATTTGGGTTCAACATGTAAGAAGTAGAAAGTACAGGTATTTGGGTTCAACATGTAAGAAGTAGAAAGTACAGGTATTTGGGTTCAACATGTAAGAAGTAGAAAGTACAGGTATTTGGGTTCAACATGTAAGAAGTAGAAAGTACAGGTATTTGGGTTCAACATGTAAGAAGTAGAAAGTACAGGTATTTGGGTTCAACATGTAAGAAGTAGAAAGTACAGGTATTTGGTTCAACATGTAAGAAGTAGAAAGTACAGGTATTTGGGTTCAACATGTAAGAAGTAGAAAGTACAGGTATTTGGGTTCAACATGTAAGAAGTAGAAAGTACAGGTATTTGGGTTCAACATGTAAGAAGTAGAAAGTACAGGTATTTGGGTTCAACATGTAAGAAGTAGAAAGTACAGGTATTTGGGTTCAACATGTAAGAAGTAGAAAGTACAGGTATTTGGTTCAACATGTAAGAAGTAGAAAGTACAGGTATTTGGTTCAACATGTAAGAAGTAGAAAGTACAGGTATTTGGGTTCAAATGTAAGAAGTCAAAGTAAAAAGTCGTCAGAAAATAAGTAGTGGAGTAAAGTACTGATACCAGAAAATGTACTTAAGTACAGTAACAAGTATTTGTACTCCACTACTTCCCACCTCTGGATTTACCTCAGAGTTCGAATAAAGCACAAAGATCCAGCTTTAGGATCAGATTTAACTTCCTGAGAAAGGCTGTCTGTTTTTTCGTCTTTATGCAGATGATACACTGTTTTATAATTAAGTTAAAGTGATTAACCGTGTTGTCAAAGTGAAGCCTGATGGAGCTTTACGAGGAATGAAAGTCAACAGAAACCTGTAACTGTAAGCTAGTTATTAACAAACTTGTAGGAATTCAACATGGGATTAAATCCGATTGAACTCCAAAAAACTGCAGAGGAATCATTTAAAATCCTCAACAATGGCCGGTTAGTTTCTGGTATGCATTTGTCTTTTTACCACTTCCCCTCATGGATACCGTAGAGACTAAATGACCCAAACAAAGAGTTTGATAGTAATAGGAATAAGGAGAAGTGCAGTTCAGAATGCAGAACATCTGGTTGTTCTGTGGTTCGAACATAGAGCACACCACCACAGTGTCCCTTGTTAGAAAGGAACATTGTTTCCTGTTTGTACCTCGACTGTCACTTTCAAATAAAAGCCAGAAAGATCAGAGCATCAAAAAAGAAGAAATATATAGAAAAACAGGCGATGGTTCTGTGTGTGTGTGGTGTGTGTGGTGTGGTGTGTTGTGTGTTTGTGTGTGTGGTGTGGTGTGTGTGTGTGTGTGTGTGTGTGTGTGTGTGTGTGTGTGTGTGTGTTGTGTGTGTGTGTGTGTGTGTGTGTGTGTGTGTGTGCGATACACGAAAACTCAGAAGATCACCAAAGTTGTTTGAGTTCATCTAAAGGGCGAAATGAACGAGTATTTATTAAAATACTTGGATTATCTGTGATTAAACCACCTATTGGCATGGATGATGGGTTTGAAGCCTCAAATTTGCTGTTTTGGTCTTCAACGTCTTGGTTTGAAACCAAAGTACAACCAAAATACTAAAATTGAACAATTAACTTATTCTATGAATTGAAAAAACACCAAAAAGGTTTAAGATAGCGTGGTAGCAACCTGTCAGTTAGTAGAAAACACCATTGTGTATTTTACTCTAAATGGGAAAATACTTTACTAAATTGTGTATTGAAGGAATTCTGAGACTATATTTTGAGACCGAAAACTTATCAGGAACATTTTCACTGAGGTAATAAATCAAGAGAGAAGTAGGAACATTTCCTCATAGACTTCTATTCAATCTGAGGTAATAAAGAGAGAGAAGTAGGAACATTTCCTCATAGACTTCTATTCAATCTGAGGTAATAAAGAGAGAGAGAAGTAGGAACATTTCCTCATAGACTTCTACACAATCTGAGGTAATAAAGAGAGAGAGAGAAGTAGGAACATTTCCTCATAGACTTCTATTCAATCTGAGGTAATAAAGAGAGAGAGAAGTAGGAACATTTCCTCATAGACTTCTCTACAATCTGAGGTAATAGAGAGAGAGAGAAGTAGGAACATTTCCTCATAGACTTCTCTACAATCTGAGGTAATAAAGAGAGAGAGAAGTAGGAACATTTCCTCATAGACTTCTCTACAATCTGAGGTAATAAAGAGAGAGAGAAGTAGGAACATTTCCTCATAGACTTCTATACAATCTGAGGTAATAAAGAGAGAGAGAAGTAGGAACATTTCCTCATAGACTTCTATACAATCTGAGGTAATAAAGAGACAGAGAAGTAGGAACATTTCCTCATAGACTTCTATACAATCTGAGGTAATAGAGAGAGAGAGAAGTAGGAACATTTCCTCATAGACTTCTATACAATCTGAGGTAATAAAGAGAGAGAGAAGTAGGAACATTTCCTCATAGACTTCTCTACAATCTGAGGTAATAAAGAGAGGGAGAAGAGAGGGAGAAGAGAGGGAGAAGAGAGGGAGAAGAGAGGGAGAAGAGGCCTAATTTTCTCACAGACTTCTTGCTTACTTCATGCTAGATGCAGATGATCATGAACTCATCATAATTAAAATCTATGAAAACCACAATTTGTCAAACTGTTGGAGGCGCTAGATGAGAAGTGAGAGGATCTCTGATATCAAAGGGATTCATCCTGGATGTTGACCCAATTTCAAGTTAGTCTAATCAACATTTGTTTAAATATTTCAGTCTGGAGCAAAGATGTGGATATACTGAGAGCTCGGCTACAACAACAACAAGATTTAGACGGTGAATTATAGTGTTTATATTGAGTTCCTTCCCAACAAAAGACTCTTTGGAGTTCTGAATACTCTGACGTTTGCACACATCGGAGGGATTGTGTTTTGTGAAGTGGAAACTCTGGCATGTGTGAAGTGTGTGTTTTGGATGGAAGAGTTGCCCATGTGGAGTAATATTGGCGGGGAACGCAGTGTGTGTTACGGTGTGTGTGTGTGTGTGTGTGTGTGTGTGTGTGTGTGTGTGTTGTGTGTGTGTGTGGTGTGTGTGTGTGTGTGTGTGTGTGTGTGTGTGTGTGTGTGTGTGTTGTGTGTAGGGTGCTGTTCAGGAGCAGCAGACGCAGGGAAACAGCCAAATAATGATTTCATGGAGTCTGTGGAGGAGCTTCAGAGTGACATTTGGACGAAGACAAATGATCCTCACTTCTCATTAACTGACCTCATGTCTCCCTGAAGACTGACTCACCTTCTTCCACTGATACGACCTTTAACTACAACTCCCAGGGTGCAACACATCCTTTACTCAAGTAGAAGTACAGATACTCGTGTTTAAAAATCCTCTGGTGAAAGTAGAAGTACTGACTAAACTTCTTTACTCAAGTCAAAGTAAAGAGGCTTTGAAATGTACTTCAGTAAAAAGTACCCATAACTAGCAGCTGTTTTAAAGAGTACCTGACCTCCCTTTATATTAATAGAACAATAATGTCATTGTTAGCTAATGAATGTTTCCATGCTGAACAACGGCAACATGACAACGTTTCCATTGGTCCCTCTTCTTTAGAGAAGACCAGGAAATGATGGATACACGGATCGTGTTCAAATCAATAGGCACGCAATGACTCTAAATAATAATGATCACGCCACCAAAACACATCAGTGGAGATGGTCGTGGACTTCAGGAAGAACGCAGCCCCACCCACCCCCATCACTCTGTGTGACCCCCCATCACTCTGTGTGACTCCCCATCACTCTGTGTGACCCCCCATCCTCTGTGTGACCCCCATCACTCTGTGTGACTCCCCATCACTCTGTGTGACTCCCCATCACTCTGTGTGACCCCCCATCACTCTGTGTGACTCCCCATCACTCTGTGTGACCCCCATCACTCTGTGTGACTCCCCATCACTCTGTGTGACTCCCCATCACTCTGTGTGACCCCCATCACTCTGTGTGACCCCCCATCACTCTGTGTGACTCCCCAGTAACTGCTGTGGAGTCTTTCCTCTTCCTGGGCACCATCATCGCCCAGGACCTCAAATGGGAGCAGAACATCTGCTCCCTCACCAAAAAAGCCCAGCAGAGGATGTTCTTCCTGAGGCAGCTGAAGAAATTCAACCTGCCAAAGACGATGATGGTGAACTTCTACACCTCCATCATGGAGTCCCTCCTCACCTCCTCCATCATGGAGTCCCTCCTCACCTCCTCCATCATGGAGTCCCTCCTCACCTCCTCCATCATGGAGTCCCTCCTCACCTCCTCCATCATGGAGTCCATCCTCACCTCCTCCATCATGGAGTCCATCCTCACCTCCTCCATCATGGAGTCCTCCTCACCTCCTCCATCATGGAGTCCCTCCTCACCTCCTCCATCATGGAGTCCATCCTCACCTCCTCCATCATGGAGTCCATCCTCACCTCCTCCATCATGGAGTCCATCCTCACCTCCTCCATCATGGAGTCCATCCTCATCCTCCATCATGGAGTCCCTCCTCACCTCCTCCATCATGGAGTCCATCCTCACCTCCTCCATCATGGAGTCCCTCCTCACCTCCTCCATCATGGAGTCCATCCTCACCTCCTCCATCATGGAGTCCATCCTCACCTCCTCCATCATGGAGTCCATCCTCACCTCCTCCATCATGGAGTCCATCCTCACCTCCTCCATCATGGAGTCCCTCCTCACCTCCTCCATCATGGAGTCCCTCCTCACCTCCTCCATCATGGAGTCCATCCTCACCTCCTCCATCACCATCTGGTACGCCGCAGCCACAGCCAAGGATAAGGGCGGGCTGCAGCGTGTCATCCGCTCTGCAGAGAAGGTGATCGGCTGCAATCTGCCATCCCTCCACGACCTGCACGCCTCCAGGACCCTGAGGCGGGCAGGGAGGATAGTGGCCGACCCCTCCCACCCTGGACACAAACTGTTCACCCCCCTCCCCTCTGGCAGGAGGCTGCGCTCCATCGGGACCAGAACCTCTCGCCACCTGAACAGTTTCTTCCCCTCCGCTACCGGCCTCTTAAACAAGGCCCGGCCCCCCCAGCTGACACTTTACCTCTGCCACATCATAGACTATATGCATTACATTAATGCACACAATGTTCATACTCCTTTCTGCACATATTCTGATTTCACATTTCATAGTTTATATTCTAAAATTCATTCATAGCATTATATTTACATGTAAATTACTGCTTTATTTAATTTTTACAGCTATTTAACTGTATTTTATTACGGTGTAAAAGATTTTGTGTTTATATTAGATATCTTGTTTTTATATGTTATGTCTGCACCATGACATCAAGTCAAATTCCTAGTATGTGCGAACCTACCTGGCAATAAACCTGTTTCTGATTCAAACTAAAGGAACCAGCCTGTTTGGAACATGTAAGAAGTAGAAAGTACAGGTATTTGGGTTCAACATGTAAGAAGTAGAAAGTACAGGTATTTGGGTTCAACATGAAGAAGTAGAAAGTACAGGTATTTGGGTTCAACATGTAAGAAGTAGAAAGTACAGGTATTTGGGTTCAACATGGAAGAAGTAGAAAGTACAGGTATTGGGTTCAACATGTAAGAAGTAGAAAGTACAGGTATTTGGGTTCAACATGGAAGAAGTAGAAAGTACAGGTATTTGGGTTCAACATGTAAGAAGTAGAAAGTACAGGTATTTGGGTTCAACATGGAAGAAGTAGAAAGTACAGGTATTTGGTTCAACATGAAGAAGTAGAAAGTACAGGTATTTGGTTCAACATGGAAGAAGTAGAAAGTACAGGTATTTGGGTTCAACATGTAAGAAGTAGAAAGTTCAGGTATTTGGGTTCAACATGGAAGAAGTAGAAAGTACAGGTATTTGGGTTCAACATGAAGAAGTAGAAAGTACAGGTATTTGGGTTCAACATGGAAGAAGTAGAAAGTACAGGTATTTGGGTTCAACATGTAAGAAGTCAAAGTAAAAAGTCGTCAGAAAATAAGTAGTGGAGTAAAGTACTGATACCAGAAACATGTACTTAAGTACAGTAACAAAGTATTTGTACTCCACTACTTCCCACCTCTGCAGATGTATATTATCTGTATTAAAGTATTCTGATTCGTTGTAGAACTATGGGATGTTCTAGGTAACCTATAGGAGCGTAGTGTGGATGTTCAGAGGAAAAGGAGGCAGATAAACTCATAAAGTCTCTGATCCCCGACTCATGGAGGATAAAGAGTTCAGACACAGCCGGAAACTTCTCCATCACTTCTGAACCCCAACGAGAAAAACACTCAGTCACTGCGGGGTCACACACACACAACACACACACACACACCACACACACACACACACACACACACACACACACAAGGATAGAGCAGAGGAAACAAAGACAGAGGAGAAGAAACAAGGACAGAGGAGAGGACAAAAGGACAGAAGGGAGGAAACGAGGACAGAAGAGATGAAACAATGACAGAAGAGAGGAAACGAGGACAGAAGAGAGGACACAAGGACACAAGAGAGGAAACAAGGACAGGGTAGAGGAAACAAGGACACAAGAGAGGAAACAAGGACAGGGGAGAGGAAACAAGGACAGAAGAGAGGAAACAAGGACACAAGAGAGGAAACAAGGACAGGGGAGAGGAAACAAGGACAGAAGAGAGGAAACGAGGACAGAAGAGAGGAAACAAGGACACAGAAGATAGAGGAAATGCAAACTGGAAATAGCTGCAAAGAAAAGAAGGACACAGAAGAGGAAACAAAGACGGTAAACAAGGACAGAGGAGAGGAAATGAGGACAGAGTGTGTATGAATGACTAAATATTCCTCTGAGTGTTTGATCTCTCTTCAAACACTCTCAGGTATTTTAGCTCGTTAGCTGCCGCTGAAAAAGTCAAAAAATAACACGACAAAACACTTCTCTGTGTGTGTGTGTGTGTGTGCGTGCGTGCGTGCGTGCGTGAGTGCGTGCGTGCGTGGTGCGTGCGTGCGTGCGTGCGGCGTTGCGTGCGTGCGGCGTGCGTGTGCGTGTCTCTTTGTCTGATTATTATCCGTCTGCTCGTCTCTCTCTGTCACCCTTTAATTGGACCCCCCCCCCCCATGGGAAAGTATGCAGACACATTCTGATTTCATTAAGCTCTCAATCAGAAAATGCTGCAGCATTCCTGCATCATCCCTTCTCTCTGTTAAAGACTCGCTCCATGTCAGGGTAATGGAGCGATCAGATTTACGCGCAGTGTTTAAACTTCTCTTTGATATCTGTTTGGTTTCTGTCAGCCGGAACTCATTTCTCCCATTTTTTCAATACCACATGAATGCAACACAAATGCCTTATTGTTAAGAAATGTGCAAATCTGAAACCGTTTGTGAGTCAAGGAGAGGAGATGAAGAGAGAAGAGGAAATAAGGACAGAGGAGAGGGAACAAGGAGAGGAGATGAAGAGAGAAGAGGAAATAAGGACAGAGGAGAGGGAACAAGGAGAGAAGAGGCAATGAGGAGAAAACACAAAGAAGAGAGGAAACAAAGAGAGGAGACATAAAGACTAAGGACACAAGTAGAGAAGAGGAAAGGGAACGAGGACAGACGGGGGGAAACAGGAATAGCAGACATAAAGGGGAGAGGAAACAAGGAGAGGAGATGAAGAGAGAAGAGGAAATAAGGACAGAGGAGAGGGAACAAGGAGAGAAACAAGGACAGGAGACATAAAGACTAAGGACACAAGTAGAGAAAGGAGAGGGAACAAGGACAGACGGGAGGAAACAGGAATACCAGACATAAAGGGGAGAGGAAACAAGGAGAGGAGATAAAGAGGAGATGAAATAAAGATAGAGGAGATGAGAAAAGGAGAGGAACAAGGATAGAGGACAGGGAACAAAGATAGGAAACAGAAGAGGAGAGAAGATTCGAGGAAACAAGGACAGAAAGTAGGAAATGAGAAGAGGAGACATAACAGGACGGAGACAGTGAACATCTGACGTCTTGTTCTACTGTTAGCCTGTATATTCCTGTAGTGGATAAAGTAACTATCAGATCCTGAACTATAATCTAATCAATATCAATGTGTGAAAGAGAAACAGCGACTGCTGTGTTTCTGCCTCAGATCACACACACTTTATTGAGCTCTCATTGAATCACACGTTATGTTTTCGTAAGAACACTTCACAGTTATTTCTGGAAGAACACAAAGAGTCCTGCTTGTTTTGGAAAGTTTCATCAGTTCTGTGAAAAACTGGATTTACTTCCAAGAAGCTGTAAAAACAAAGCAGCTTCCACATCTCTCACTAATATTAAAAAAAGATATTTTATAACTAAAGATGACTCACTACAATTGGCGCCAATGGAAAATGTTTTACACTTCCTGTCTCCTAAAGGGGCGTGGTCTATTTTATTTATCTTTTACTGAGCTAACGTTAGCAGCTAAACAACATATTCTGCATTACGGGAAACGTACGCTAACGTTATCTAATGGAAGAAAACTAAACAAATACGGCCATCAAATGTCACGTGTTCCTGACCCAAACAAACATGGACACCAAAATGTTCCTGACCCAAACAAACATGGACGCCAACGCCAACATGTTCCTGACCCAAACAAACATGGATGCCAACGCCAACATGTTCCTGACCCAAACAAACATGGACGCCAACATGTTCCTGACCCAAACAAACATGGACGCCAACATGTTCCTGAGCCAAACAAACATGGATGCCAACGCCAACATGTTCCTGACCCAAACAAACATGGACGCCAACATGTTCCTGACCCAAACAAACATGGACGCCAACGCCAACATGTTCCTGACCCAAACAAACATGGATGCCAACGCCAACATGTTCCTGGCCCAAACAAACATGGATGCCAACGCCAACATGTTCCTGGCCCAAACAAACATGGACGCCAACGCCAAAATGTTCCTGACCCAAACAAACATGGACGCCAACGCCAAAATGTTCCTGGCCTAAACAAACATGGACGCCAACGCCAACATGTTCCTGGCCCAAACAAACATGGACGGCAACATGTTCCTGACCCAAACAAACATGGCCACCAACGTGTTCCTGACCCAAATGGACGCCAACGTGTTCCTGACCCAAACAAACATGGACGCCAGCTGTTCCTAACCCTAAATGAATGGGAAGGAAAGGTTATAGAGCTGCTGTCCAAACAAAAACACAAAAAGACTGTAAAACAACCAAAACTACAAACATGGCCGCCGACTATAACGTGTACCTGACCAAAACAAACATGGCCGCTAACGATCACGTGATCTCCATGACATGATATCTTTCAGACTAGTAGAAAAGAAAACATCCTAATCCACATTCAGGAGTTTATTTTACTAAGTTTGTTTGTGTCTTTATATTTCTCCTAAATTGAGCAAAGGTTAGCGTCACGTAACTCCTCATTTGCATATTTGAACATCAGATTTTTGAAAGCTTGTTAGCAACCAATGTTTTAAACTAAGTTCTCCTGCGGTGAGTTCAGGTCCCCCAGTTATCTGCAGTGTTTCTCATCGTCCGTCACTCTTTATTTCCTCAGCCTGTAGCTGGTCTTTATCAAACCCACCCGCTCCCTCCCACTCTGATTGCTCTGCTCTCGGGGTTTCTTTCATTTGGAGTTTTCAGGATTTATAAAGTCAGATAAATGTTGTTCTCCGTCGTCATGGAGACCGGATCGCTCTCAGGTCTTTCATTAACATTTTGACGGGTCTGAAAGTCACTTTAGGAACAATAACTCACTCAGAAAGAGCGTTTAAAACGTCTTTCTCTTTCCTCTTTCACAGCAGAAAACAGCCTTTTTGCATGACTTTAAATGTTGTATATAAAAGCCAACCATTTAAAATATTAACTACAAATCTTCCAGCCATGTACACACCAATGTTCATGGAGAGAATATGGGATTTGTTGCCATTAATAAACAATTCCTGATACGTTTCCATCTCTTTAAAGAGGCTCTTTTCTGCTTTTTTGACTCCTTTGTTTACGTCAGACATCACTATGGAGCGCTCCTATTGGCTAGCGCTCCAACACATTGTACATGATAGGCTAAAGGGGGCGGGACATCTCTAACAAATGACCAATCACAACAGAGTCGGTCAGCTAACCAATCAGAGCGCTCTGGTTTCAGACAGAGGGTGAAAAGAGGCACAGAAACCCTTTGAACCTCTCGTCTCTGTCACTTCTCTGTGGATAAATAAAGTTTTTAACGAGCAGCTGTTCCTCTCTCTCTCCCCACGGCCTCTAATCACCGCCTGACCTTTGACCTCTGACCGGGTCACGCACCGACACACCCTGAACTCTGGAGGACACGATTAATAATGCTGTAGAACACCAGAAAATTAAGGCGAAATCACTGAAAAATGTCTAAGAAAAAAAGGATTTTCCGTCTTATTGAAGGAACATGTTGGGAAACTATGAAACTGATAGTGAGTTTTTTATCCCTGGAAAGCAAAGTGCAGGAATTTCAGGTGTTTCCAGGAAGTGTGTGAACCCTGCGACCTTTCAAACTAAAACACGTGTGAGCAGTGAAAATCATTCAAATTAAATCTGTTTCCAGTCAGTTATCTGTCTGCGGTCAACATCAACACACGGGATCAGAAACAAATATCTCTCAAGAAATACTGTCATGTTTTTATACACAGGGAGGTGTTTTTGAAGTATTGCTTCTTGTGACAAGTATGTAGAGTTTAAAGAGTCCTCTCCTGCTGATGTTCAGGTGTATATCAGTATGTAGTGTCTCTACTATAAAGAGTCCTCTCCTGCTGATGTTCAGGTGTATATCAGTATGTAGTGTCTCTACTTTAAAGAGTCCTCTCCTGCTGATGTTCAGGTGTATATCAGTATGTAGTGTCTCTACTTTAAAGAGTCCTCTCCTGCTGATGTTCAGGTGTATATCAGTATGTAGTGTCTCTACTTTAAAGAGTCCTCTCCTGCTGATGTTCAGGTGTATATCAGTATGTAGTGTCTCTACTTTAAAGAGTCCTCTCCTGCTGATGTTCAGGTGTTATCAGTATGTAGTGTCTCTACTTTAAAGAGTCCTCTCCTGCTGATGTTCAGGTGTATATCAGTATGTAGTGTCTCTACTTTAAAGAGTCCTCTCCTACTGATGTTCAGGTGTATATCAGTATGTAGTGTCTCTACTTTAAAGAGTCCTCTCCTACTGATGTTCAGGTGTATATCAGTATGTAGTGTCTCTACTTTAAAGAGTCCTCTCCTGCTGATGTTCAGGTGTATATCAGTATGTAGTGTCTCTACTTTAAAGAGTCCTCTCCTGCTGATGTTCAGGTGTATATCAGTATGTAGTGCCTCTACTTTAAAGAGTCCTCTCCTGCTGATGTTCAGGTGTATATCAGTATGTAGCGTCTCTACTTTAAAGAGTCCTCTCCTGCTGATGTTCAGGTGTATATCAGTATGTAGTGTCTCTACTATAAAGAGTCCTCTCCTGCTGATGTCCAGGTGTATATCAGTATGTAGTGTCTCTACTTTAAAGAGTCCTCTCCTGCTGATGTTCAGGTGTATATCAGTATGTAGTGTCTCTACTTTAAAGAGTCCTCTCCTGCTGATGTTCAGGTGTATATCAGTATGTAGTGTCTCTACTTTAAAGAGTCCTCTCCTGCTGATGTTCAGGTGTATATCAGTATGTAGTGTCTCTACTTTAAAGAGTCCTCTCCTGCTGATGTTCAGGTGTATATCAGTATGTAGTGTCTCTACTTTAAAGAGTCCTCTCCTGCTGATGTTCAGGTGTATATCAGTATGTAGTGTCTCTACTTTAAAGAGTCCTCTCCTGCTGATGTTCAGGTGTGTATCAGTATGTAGTGTCTCTACTTTAAAGAGTCCTCTCCTGCTGATGTTCAGGTGTATATCAGTATGTAGTGTCTCTACTTTAAAGAGTCCTCTCTGCTGATGTCAGGTGTATATCCGTATGTAGTGTCTCTACTTTAAAGAGTCCTCTCCTGCTGATGTTCAGGTGTATATCAGTATGTAGTGTCTCTACTTTAAAGAGTCCTCTCCTGCTGATATTCAGGTGTTTATCAGTATGTAGTGTCTCTACTTTAAAGAGTCCTCTCCTGCTGATGCTCAGGTGTATATCAGTATGTGGTGTCTCTACTTTAAAGAGTCCTCTCCTGCTGATGCTCAGGTGTATATCAGTATGTAGTGTCTCTACTTTAAAGAGTCCTCTCCTGCTGATGCTCAGGTGTATATCAGTATGTAGTGTCTCTACTTTAAAGAGTCCTCTCCTGCTGATGCTCAGGTGTATATCAGTATGTAGTGTCTCTACTTTAAAGAGTCCTCTCCAGCTGATGTTCAGGTGTATATCAGTATGTGGTGTCCTCTACTTTAAAGAGTCCTCTCCTGCTGATGTTCAGGTGTATATCAGTATGTGGTGTCTCTACTTTAAAGAGTCCTCTCCAGCTGATGTTCAGGTGTGTATCAGTATGTAGTGTCTCTACTTTAAAGAGTCCTCTCCTGCTGATGTTCAGGTGTATATCAGTATGTAGTGTCTCTACTTTAAAGAGTCCTCTCCTGCTGATGTTCAGGTGTATATCAGTGTGTAGTGTCTCTACTTTAAGAGAGTCCTCTCCTGCTGATGTTCAGGTGTATATCAGTATGTAGTGTCTCTACTTTAAAGTCCTCTCCTGCTGATGTTCAGGTGTATATCAGTATGTAGTGTCTCTATTTAAAGAGTCCTCTCCTGCTGATGTTCAGGTGTATATCAGTATGTAGTGTCTCTTCTTTAAAGAGTCCTCTCCTGCTGATGTTCAGGTGTATATCAGTATGTAGTGTCTCTACTACTAAAGAGTCCTCTCCTGCTGATGTTCAGGTTTATATCAGTATGTAGTGTCTCTACTTTAAAGAGTCCTCTCCTGCTGATGTTCAGGTGTATATCAGTATGTAATGTCTCTACTTTAAAGAGTCCTCTCCTGCTGATGTTCAGGTGTATATCAGTATGTAGTGTCTCTACTTTAAAGAGTCCTCTCCTGCTGATGTTCAGGTGTATATCAGTGTGTAGTGTCTCTACTTTAAAGAGTCCTCTCCTGCTGATGTTCAGGTGTATATCAGTGTGTAGTGTCTCTACTTTAAAGAGTCCTCTCCTGCTGATGTTCAGGTGATCCAAACTAACCGTTACGAGTTGTATTTCTCTAAAAGATGAATTCACCCCAAAATGTGAAAGTACTGTTTTAGAAAAGCTTCCTCTGAAATCCTTATTTGATGTTCTTCAGAAATAACTCTGAATTACTTTGAAGGAACAGATCGTAGAGAAACCTGAAAAAGGACAACGATTTCTCAGAGAAATGTTCATGATGTGCTGACGGAGGAACAGGAAGTCATTTCAGTGACAAGTAAACGGGTCAAATCTGTTCAGAGACGTCAAAGAAAGCACTTTTTGGGGGGGGAATAATTTCAGATGAATTTGGCAGTGTGATGTTTAAAGAAAGACTACCGAAAGATCATTTAAAGAGACCTTTGAGGCCGGTTTATCCGAATAAATATCCTAAATTAGTGGTTTAAAAAAATGGGAAAAATGCCCAAAAATATGTGAAAAAAGCCTAAACTAAATATCCAAAAATGTAAAAATAATATCCTAAAAATATGTAAAATATTCAGATGCATTTGAAGTAAAATATGCAAGAAGTACACTTTTAAATAGAGGGAAAAAGGGAACATTAAATATATATTGCTCTGAATGATGAAAGCATGGTTTTATATAGCATCAGGTATTTATGCAACACTTATTTTGCAACGTAAAGCCTTTAAAGTATTTAAGTGTAAAAGAAACAGACATGGCCGCCAACGTGACGTGTTCTTGTACCAAAACAAAGACAACAACTGTTATGTGTTTAAAATCTTTAAAAGCTGCCGAACTCTTTGTTATATGCCTTTTTAATCGATGAGTGCAAAGTGCATTATCTGATGCCTTCAATGGCTCTGACGCATGACATGATGCAGACAGAAAACAGTTATTCAAGAACCTGAATTAAGTAAATAACGGTTTTCTTAATGTTAGGGAAATGAGACAAATGCCTGGAAAGTCACGGTTAGATTTAAGAGCATAAAGAGCACCAACGATGGCTCAAAGTCCAGCCTGACAATAAGTTCATGTCCCTTTAACCCTGGTCGTGTAATCTGACCTGGACGACTCATTTTATTCACAGATGTCTCTCTGACGTTCAGGAAGTCTGTTTGTTCACTTCAGCCTCATTACTGGAAACAAACACTCCTCATTTAAAATCCTGCCACGTTCACTTTGCATTGAGTTCAAGTCAGCTGGGAAATATAGTGAAGGAAAGAAGTAGAAAACGGGTCACAAAGGTGAGAATAACCGGAGAAAAATGGAACATCTAGGAGAAAACTGGAGAACATTTTGAGATTTGACCAGAGAGGGCAAAAAGTACATCCTTTACTCAAGTAGAAGTACAGATACTGGTGTTTCAAAATACTCTGGTGAAAGTAGAAGTACTGACTAAACTTCTTTACTCAAGTCAAAGTAAAGAGGGCTTTGAAATGTACTTAAGTAAAAAGTACCCATAACTAGCAGCTGTTTTAAAGAGTACCTGACCTCCCTTTATATTAATAGAACAATAATGTCATTGTTAGCTAATGAATGTTTCCATGCTGAACAACGGCAACATGACAACGTTTCATTGGTCCCTCTTCTTTAGAGAAGACCAGGAAATGATGGATACACGGATCGTGTTCAAATCAATAGGCACGCAATGACTCTAAATAATAATGATCACGCCACCAAACACACATTCAGACTAAAGGAACCAGCCTGTTTGGAACATGGAAGAAGTAGAAAGTACAGGTATTTGTGTTCAACATAAGAAGTAGAAAGTACAGGTATTTGGGTTCAACATGTAAGAAGTAGAAAGTACAGGTATTTGGGTTCAACATGTAAGAAGTAGAAAGTACAGGTATTTGGGTTCAACATGTAAGAAGTAGAAAGTACAGGTATTTGGGTTCAACATGGAAGAAGTAGAAAGTACAGGTATTTGGGTTCAACATGGAAGAAGTAGAAAGTACAGGTATTTGGGTTCAACATGTAAGAAGTAGAAAGTTCAGGTATTTGGGTTCAACATGTAAGAAGTAGAAAGTACAGGTATTTGGGTTCAACATGTAAGAAGTAGAAAAGTACAGGTATTTGGGTTCAACATGTAAGAAGTAGAAAGTACAGGTATTTGTGTTCAACATGTAAGAAGTAGAAAGTACAGGTATTTGGGTTCAATGGAAGAAGTAGAAAGTACAGGTATTTGGGTTCAACATGTAAGAAGTAGAAAGTACAGGTATTTGGGTTCAACATGTAAGAAGTAGAAAGTACAGGTATTTGTGTTCAACATGGAAGAAGTAGAAAGTACAGGTATTGTGTTCAACATGTAAGAAGTGAAAGTACAGGTATTTGTGTTCAACATGTAAGAAGTAGAAAGTACAGGTATTTGGGTTCAACATGTAAGAAGTAGAAAGTACAGGTATTTGGGTTCAACATGTAAGAAGTAGAAAGTACAGGTATTTGTGTTCAACATGTAAGAAGTAGAAAGTACAGGTATTTGGGTTCAACATGTAAGAAGTAGAAAGTACAGGTATTTGTGTTCAACATGTAAGAAGTAGAAAGTACAGGTATTTGGTTTCAACATGTAAGAAGTAGAAAGTACAGGTATTTGTGTTCAACATGTAAGAAGTAGAAAGTACAGGTATTTGGTTCAACATGTAAGAAGTAGAAAGTACAGGTTTTGTTCAACATGTAAGAAGTAGAAAGTACAGGTATTTGTGTTCAACATGAAGAAGTAGAAAGTACAGGTATTTGTGTCAACATGTAAGAAGTAGAAAGTACAGGTATTTGTGTTCAACATGTAAGAAGTAGAAAGTACAGGTATTTGGGTTCAAAATGTAAGAAGTAGAAAGTACAGGTATTTGGGTTCAACATGTAAGAAGTAGAAGTAGAAAGTACAGGTATTTGTTCAACATGTAAGAAGTAGAAAGTACAGGTATTTGGGTTCAACATGTAAGAAGTAGAAAGTACAGGTATTTGTGTTCAACATGTAAGAAGTAGAAAGTACAGGTATTTGGGTTCAACATGTAAGAAGTAGAAAGTACAGGTATTTGTGTTCAAAGGTAAGAAGTAGAAAGTACAGGTATTTGGTTCAACATGTAAGAAGTAGAAAGTACAGGTATTTGTGTTCAACATGTAAGAAGTAGAAAGTACAGGTATTTGGATTCAACATGTAAGAAGTAGAAAGTACAGGTATTTTGTTCAACATGTAAGAAGTAGAAAGTGGAGTAAAGTACTGATACCAGAAAAATGTAATTAAGTACAGTAACAAAGTATTTGTACTCCACTACTTCCTACCCTGGATATAAGATGAAGTTGAGGTAGAAACGCTGAACAAGGGAAGAAGTCTCTCCTCTTTCTAACATGGGAGGAAACGTCTCTTTCCAAACACACAGGAGTCGCAGACAGAGGAGTAAATCCGTCATTGTTTAGCAGATGATAAGAGCTATTAGTCGCAGGAGACGTCAGCGGCAGGAACAGATCCTCCTCTAATTGAGTTTCAAGAGTTTTCACGGACAGAAGGAGACAAATGTGTTCAGGCCATCATTCTTTCAGCACACACAGCAATCACCGCTGGAAACAAAACGCTGGGATTACAGAGAATCAAGAGCTCTCAAAGAAACACAGGGAGGAAGGGATGGAGACAGAAACTACGCCCGTCACTCATTTCGGGGACAATCAGAGACCCTGGGAGTGGAGATAAAGTAGAAAATATGATATTTTAAACTTAATTGCCACGTGTTGATGTACCAAAACAAACATGGACGTATATTGGTACGAGTTTATGACCAAAACATACCAACTGTCACATGGTTTTAAAACTAAAACAGACGCAATCATCAAGAGTTCATGACCAAAACGAACATGGACGGTCGCGACTGTCACATGTTATTTAATAAAAAGAAACATTGAACTATCAAATATTCTTTACCAAACCAAACACAGACGCCAATCATCACGAGTTCATGACCAAAACAAAAATGGCTGCCCATTGATCGAGTTCTGTCACGTGTTCTCAGACCATAAGAAATGGAAGCCAACTGTTGCGCGTTTCATGACCAAAACAAACATGGACGCCAACTCTTACGTGTTCTCAGAAAATAAATGTAAGAAATTGAAGCCAACTGTTATGCGCTTTTGACCAAAACAAACATGGTCACCAACTCTTACGTGTTCTCAGACCAAAACAAACATGGTCACCAACTCTTACGTGTTCTCAGACCAAAACAAACATGGACACCAACTCTTACGTGTTCTCAGACCAAAACAAACATGGTCACCAACTGTCACATGGTTTCAAAACAAAAATGTACGCCAGTCATCAAGAGTTCATGACCAAACCAAACATGGACACCAACTCTTACGTGTTCTCAGACCATAAAGAAATGGAACTGTTGCATGTTTTTTGACCAAAACAAACATGTCCGCCAACTATCAAATATCTTTTACCAAACCAAACACAGACGCCAACTGTCACATGGTTTTAAAACAAAAACAGATGCCAATCATCACGAGTTCATAACCAAAAAAACATGGATGGATGCGACTGTCATATGTTATTGAATAAAAACAAACATTGACGTCAACTATCAAATATTCTTTTACCAAACCAAACATGGACGCCAACTGTCACATGTTTTTGCATCAAAACAAACGTTAACTGTTTCCGTAGAAGGACACATCCATCTTGGCTTTGTCCTACTTTAGTAATACTCTTAAATTCCCGGGAAGTTGTAGCCAAAGGAAACCAGGTTACATATTTTGTGTGAGAGATTAATCGAACATGTTCCTCGATGACACCGACTGGGCTTGTAAAATGTTCTCCACAATAAATCAGAGGCTATGTCTCTCAAGGAGTTTCATTTAAAACCAAATGTCACGGGACGATATGACCTCAGTTGCAGTAAATCAAACGGTGGACATCTGACGTTGGATCAGTACGTTTTAACGGCATAAATAATCTTTAGAGATCCTCCTCCTGCTTTCTAGGAAACAGTCTTTCGGTTTAGCGTCTGTGATTTCTATCTGCAGGTGATGGATATTCCACTGAGGAAATCATCCTTCAAAACTCAGCTTCCAGGCTTTTGTGTACAGCAGTGGGAGATCCAAAGAAAAGACGTCTACATTTTCTATTTCTTGTTGGGTCCATTACAGAGAAAAAGCTGTCACAGGTCCAAAATACAGCAGTAATAAGAAGCTCTCTGGTGACTCAGGACTTCCTCTGATAACACAGAGACGTCTCGTTTGACAGACGAAGATGCATCTGGTGCAGAAAGTGTTGAGAGCAGAGGAAGAAGCTCAAGGTCTTCCAAACCACGGAGAAAACCTCCAGAGATCTGCTGAGTCTTTTTTAACCCGCAGTCCATCAACAAGTCTCCGTGAGCTCAAAATACTTTCTGTAAAAAGATCTGAAATGACCTTTAGTCAATATCTTAACATGATATACGGGTTACTTCAAAATAAAAGCCAGATAAAACAACACTGAGGCAAATTCAGATGCATGAGAGCAGGCAGAAGGTACAAATATTTAATAAAAACATATTGGATTTTGCTCCTGATTGACAGTAATGCTACACACGGAGTCAATGTTGAATCATGCATTATTGTGTGCTTGTTAACAAAGTATATATATACCAGTAAATACATATTGTAAAAGGTCTGGGTAGAAATGGCAAAGAATTTCAAGAACTATTGCAAAAGTAAAGTTTAATAGAAATGCCAAGAGAAACATCTACGGAAAAGGGCGAAAGATTGGACGAAAATGTTGAAATATCTTAAAGGTTTTAGTTGAACGCTGAACATTTAAAGAATAAAGGCAGTCATTTTCCGTAGAAATGCAGAACATTTGGAGATAGATCTTTAGAAAGGGTTCAAAGTGAAAGGCATTTTCAAAATATTAGAGTCAATTTGGTGAAAATATAAAAGGAATATCGCAACATTTTTTGTAAAAACGTCTCAAAATGTCCTTTGTTATTTTTTGTGCTTCAAAATGTTCGTGATATATGAAGGTATGAAATACCTGTAGATAGAAACCTACCTACACCCAATCTGCTTTTACTGAATACTGTTTATTTAACTCATAAAAGACTCAACTGACTTTAAAAAGTGACGGAGACGGTGTCGCTCATATCAAACTGATCCAAGGTTCTTCGGTCTTTCCAGTAAAAACACGTACTTTAGTCCAACAGCCGATAAAAGTAAGGAGTTTTCCGTCAGAGAATGTGTGCGGATATAAACCAAAGGTCACCGTTATCAACAACACCTCTTGTTGTTGTTCATTTTCACGAGAGACGGTTCATCTGGGCAAGCAATGTCGCAAAAAATAAATGTGGAGAAACATCTTTAGACAGGGTCAAATTGGAACAAGTCTTGAAATATTGTAAACGCGTGAGTAGATTCTGTGAAAATGTAAAGAAATATCGCAAAAAAAGTTAGAAATTACTTTTGCCTTGCAGCCATACTTTTTTATTTTTTTTAAAGATGTAGAAGACATGAAGAAGAGGGGACACATGTTGATGTAGAAGAGACATGAAGAAGAGGGGACACATGTTGATGTAGAAGAGACATGAAGAAGAGGGGACACATGTTGATGTAGAAGAGACATGAGAAGAGGGGACACATGTTGATGTAGAAGAGACATGAGAAGAGGGGACACATGTTGATGTAGAAGAGACATGAAGAAGAGGGGACACATGTTGATGTAGAAGAGACATGAAGAAGAGGGGACATGTTGATGTAGAAGAGACATGAAGAAGAGGGGACACATGTTGATGTAGAAGAGACATGAAGAAGAGGGGACACATGTTGATGTAGAAGAGACATGAAGAAGAGGGGACACATGTTGATGTAGAAGAGACATGAAGAAGAGGGGACACATGTTGATGTAGAAGAGACATGAAGAAGAGGGGACACATGTTGATGTAGAAGAGACATGAAGAAGAGGGGACACATGTTGATGTAGAAGAGACACATAGAGAGAGAAGAGGGGACACATGTTGATGTAGAAGAGACATGAGAAGAGGGGACACATGTTGATGTAGAAGAGACAGATAGAGAGAGAAGAGGGGACACATGTTGATGTAGAAGAGACATGAAGAAGAGGGGACACATGTTGATGTAGAAGAGACATGAAGAAGAGGGGACACATGTTGATGTAGAAGAGACATGAAGAAGAGGGGACACATGTTGATGTAGAAGAGACATGAAGAAGAGGGGACACATGTTGATGTAGAAGAGACATGAAGAAGAGGGGACACATGTTGATGTAGAAGAGACATGAAGAAGAGGGGACACATGTTGATGTAGAAGAGACATGAAGAAGAGGGGACACATGTTGATGTAGAAGAGACATGAAGAAGAGGGGACACATGTTGATGTAGAAGAGACATGAAGAAGAGGGGACACATGTTGATGTAGAAGAGACATGAAGAAGAGGGGACACATGTTGATGTAGAAGAGACATGAAGAAGAGGGGACACATGTTGATGTAGAAGAGACATGAAGAAGAGGGGACACATGTTGATGTAGAAGAGACATGAAGAAGAGGGGACACATGTTGATGTAGAAGAGACATGAAGAAGAGGGGACACATGTTGATGTAGAAGAGACATGAAGAAGAGGATTTTGCATAATAGGAGACCTTTAAATGATATTATCAGCTGTAGATGTTTACAATATCGTAAGTTAGGAATTTCATGAAAACATATTTATTTTTTGTTTCAACATTGGATATTTTGTGTTTGTGGTGGAATCTCTCAAATATCGAGAAATGATTTATGTTCAAATGTTTTACTTACATTTTATTTTTATTTATTTTATATTTTAATCGTTTATTTGAACCGGGACAATGCACATTGATGAACATTTTAAAAATAATGCTTTCAAACTTAAATGAGCCGGATTTTAGCTTTGAGCTCATTTCCATCCGTAGTCCCGTCACATACAACATTTATGAACATGACATTTATATACATGGCAAAAAAAATACATGATATGCAGAAAGAGCATGAGCAGCATAGCATTTACCACATGGCAGCACAATGTAGCAGCTACGATATGTAAAGTGCAAGAGGAGAGACAAGAGCTACATAACGTGCAAGAGGAGAGACAAGAGCTACATAACGTGCAAGAGGAGAGACAAGAGCTACATAACGTGCAAGAGGAGATACAAGAGCTACATAACGTGCAAGAGGAGAGACAAGAGCTACATAACGTGCAAGAGGAGAGACAAGAGCTACATAACGTGCAAGAGGAGAGACAAGAGCTACATAACGTGCAAGAGGAGAGACAAGAGCTACATAACGTGCAAGAGGAGAGACAAGAGCTACATAACGTGCAAGAGGGGAGACAAGAGCTACATAACGTGCAAGAGGAGAGACAAGAGCTACATAACGTGCAAGAGGAGAGACAAGAGCTACATAACGTGCAAGAGGAGATACAAGAGCTACATAACGTGCAAGAGGAGAGACAAGAGCTACATAACGTGCAAGAGGAGAGACAAGAGCTACATAACGTGCAAGAGGAGAGACAAGAGCTACATAACGTGCAAGAGGGGAGACAAGAGCTACATAACGTGCAAGAGGAGAGACAAGAGCTACATAACGTGCAAGAGAGAGAGACAAGAGCTACATAACGTGCAAGAGGAGAGACAAGAGCTACATAACGTGCAAGAGGAGAGACAAGAGCTACATAACGTGCAAGAGGAGAGACAAGAGCTACATAACGTGCAAGAGGAGAGACCCCTGTGTTAAAGAAGAGGAGAGACCCCTGTGTTAAAGAAGAGGAGTTACCCCTGTGTTAAAGAAGAGGAGAGACCCCTGTGTTAAAGAAGAGGAGACATTTATAGAAACAACACATACTTTTTTAAAGACTTAAAATGGTCAGAACTCAAGAAAGGGTGTTTCTCCAGGATGGTGCAGTGTGGTATGAATGAGGCTTTCTGCCAAACACCTCGATAGCTCTCTGTTCAGTTCTATGGGTTTCAGGTTTGTGGCTCAAGCAAACGACCAGTTTCTCAAACAGTATTCAATTTTACGTTTACCTTAAAATTACAAAGAAATATCTTAAAGTCTTATAATAGTAATACACTTTTATATTACGAGTTACATATTTAATTACACATAATAATCTTTATTTACGTCTTATCCGCATGTATTTTCTGAAAGTGCAAAAACACTAAATATTATATAGTACATTTAAAATGTTATTTGTTGTTTTTGTCCAAATACTTAAAATAATGTTTTGAGTGTTCATTTATAGTTAATATCTGTAATTTTACAGGATTTTGCAAGTTATTTAAAAAAACATGATAATTACGATAAAAATGTAGTTATTTCCTTTAAAATTAGGATTTCTTTTTACAGTGTAGCACACATTCACTGACTGAAACCCATTATTCTTATAGGTTGTTGGAGTAACGTACGTGTTTCTACTGGAAAGACCGAAGAACCTCAGATCCGTGTGATACGAGCGACACCGTCTCCGTCACTTTTTAAAGCCAGTTGAGGTTTTTTTGAGGAGCATTTGAGAGTTAAATAAACAGTATTCAGTAAAACACATTAAGGGTAGGTAGGTTTTTATCTAAAGGTACGAAAATGTTGAAAACAAAAAGTGAAAAATACATTTTTACTCCCATTTGTTTGCGATATGTCACTCATCATTAATATGATATGAAACACAGAAAAGCAGCACATCTCCAGAAATGACCGTTTACGGCTCTATATATTTGGAGATTTATGATGATTTGGCGTGACTCTACGGTCGGCCAGTTCTAACCGAAAAGACTCAATGGCTTGTTGTCGAGTAATTCACGGCTTTATAAATGATAAAGCTATAAAGCATTTTGAAGGTTTTCCACCTCTCTTCATACCTGTCCGTCCTCTCGTAGATTTATAGTCAGGATTAATGAGGATTATTCCCTGAACTCAGGAACCTTCCCAAGAACGCATCCATCCCTCTTACAAGAGACGGAAATACTGCCACGCCTGATGAATACGGACAAAATCTGACGTTAAGTACTTCAGTTAATCTTCTCTATTACATATATCTGTACATTTACGTATGGAGAAAGTGGTTCCAGGAGCCAGAGTGAGGTCCTCTTGACCCTCGAGTGGGAGTTAGCTGCAGTCTGACGTCGTTTGGCGAACGTTTTTATAAAGTTTCTGTTTTATTTGACAGTTTCCTGACAGGAGTCAAGGTTATTGTGGAGCTGCTGTCCCAACGAGGACACAGAATGTTTAAAAAAGGGACAAAAAGACTGCATTACAACCAGAAAATGTATGAAATAGATTGACAAATAAATAGAATTAATAGAGAAAAACCAAAACAAACATTTCCTGACACGAGTAAAGTCTATCCGTGGAGCTGCTGTCCAAAGAACTGTTTTCAAAATGACGAAAGGACTATATGACAACCAAAAAACTGAGAAAATGTCACGTGTTATTGGACCAAAACAAACATGGACGCCAACGATCACATGTTCATGACCAAAAAAAAATGGACGCCAAGTGGAAGGTGGTATTGTCCCAAAACCAACATGGACGCCAACGTGTTCCTGACCTTAAATGAATGTGAGGTCCTTAAATACGAGTAAAGGTTATTGTGGAGCTGCTGTCAAAAGAACTGTTTCAAAAACGACCAAAGGACTGAATTACAACCAAAACATTTTGAAAATGTAAACAAACTTGATTGTCACGTGTTATTGGACCAAAACAAACATGGGGGTCCAAGCACCAGTAAAAACGAAATACAGTACGTTATGGACCTGCGAGCCAAACTCCACTCACTGGGGCAGATATCACGGGAGAATTTGCTCCAGGCTCAGGAACGTCAGCAGCGCCTTTACAACAGAGGGTCGAAACTGAGACAATCTTCACCGGGAGATAAAGTGCTTGTATTACTCCCATCCTCTAGCTCTAAACTACTCGCCAAGTGGCAAGGACCCTTCGTGGTCACACGACGAGTGGGGGACGTAGATTATGAGGTGGTGCGTTCTGACAGGGGGGGAGCAACACAGATTTACCACCTGAACCTCCTGAAAGCATGGAGGGAGGTGGCGTCTGTTTCTCTGGCCACCACGGTGATTGAGAGAGATGAGTTGGGACCGGAGGTCATTAAAAGCAACAAATTAGCCCCGGTCTGTTGTGGCGACAATCTCTCACCGGGCCAGAGAGCAGACGTTGCTTCGGTGCAAAGGCAGTTTGCCGACGTGTTCTCCCCGCTGCCAGGGCGCACCTCTCTCATACACCACCGCATAGAAACGCCCCGGGGCGTGGCCATTCGTTCACGGCCCTATCGGCTGCCTGAACACAAGAGGAAAATTGTTCAGGCGGAGCTTCAGGCTATGCTAGAGATGGGAGTGATAGAAGAGTCCACCAGTGAGGTGTTGCCCGTCGTGCTGGTACGTCAATCCGGTTCTGTGGACTACCGCAGGGTGAACGAGGTGTCCAAATTCGAATCTTATCCAATGCCCCGGGTCGACAAACTCCTGGATCGGCTAGGAACTGCTCGCTTTTACACGACGCTGGATTTAACCAAGGGCTATTGGCAGATTCCCATTTCTCAGAGTCTAAGGAAAAAACGGCCTTCTCCACTCCGTATGGTTTGTACCAATTTATCACGCTTCCTTTCGGGTTGTTCGGAGCTCCAGCCACCTTCCAGCGGCTCATGGACGGGTGCTGCATCCCCACTCTGCATATGCTGCTGCTTACTTGGACGATGTCATCATTCACAGTGAGACATGGGAGCAGCAGGTGGGGCAGTGCTCGAGTCCTGAGGCAGGCGGGGCTCACGGCCAACCCGAAGAAGTGTGCGGTTGGACGGAGGAGGAGGTATCTGGGGTACCACTTGGGCGGCGGGCAGGTGCGGCCACAGATAGAGAAAACAACCGCCATTTCACCATTGGGAGTCAGCTTGCGGCCGGCGGGATCCCGGCCTGAGTCGGGCGGTGGGGGTATGTGGCAGCGGGGTGTGGTTAGGGCGCCGGCTGCTGGAGTGAAGGGAGTGGCTCGGCGGAGGCCAGACAGCTGATCGGAATCAGGTAATCAGTCACTGAATAAAAGCATGTGGTAACCTGGTTCTGGTCTGTCTTGCAGTAGGCGGGATCCTGGGAGGTCGCCAAAGGACCTGTGAAGAATCCCACACGGGGAACGTTTTGCAACCCGTGTTGTGTACTTTGTTTTGGTGCTAATAAACGCCTGTGTTCAACCCAAACCCTGCTCTTTCCGTCCCTCTGTGAACCCTGTGTGAGCGGAGAGGCTCACAACGAGTCAGGGTTATTGTGGAGCTGCTGTCCAAACGAGGACACAGAATGTCTAAAAAGGGACAAAAAGACTGCATTACAACCAAAAAATGTATGAAATAGATTGACAAATAAATAGAACTAATAGAGAAAAACCAAAACAAACATTTCCTGACACGAGTAAAGTCTATCTGTGGAGCTGCTGTCCAAGAACTGTTTTCAAAATGACGAAAGGACTGAATTACCAAAAAATGTAAACAGACTCTGACTGTCACGTGTTATTGGACCAAAACCAATATGGCCACCAACTGTAATGTGTTCCTGACCAAAACAAATATGGACGCCAACATGTTCCTGACCCTAAATGAAAGTGAGGTCCTCTTGAATGCGAGTGGGAGTTAGCTGCAGACTGACGTAGTTTGGCGGGTGTTTTTATAAAGTTTCTGTTTTATTTGACAGTTTCCAGACACGAGTAAAGGTTATTGTGGAGCTGCTGTCCAGAGAAGGGTTCTTCAAAGTGACAAAGAGACTGCATTACATCAGAAAGTGGAGAAAGTGGAAGAACAAGTTGCAGTAAAGCCAGCAAATATAAAAGTGAGTGTGAGAAAAGAGCAGCTTAGACTCGTGCCAATGAGAAGTTCACTGAGTTAGACGCTGAGGTTTGGGGTTTAATTCCTTTGAGTTCCTTTGAGCAAGGCAAGGGTTGGGGGTTTAATTGAGCAATTTCTCATGACATGTTGTACTGTTAGTGTACAAAAAGTTAAACAAAAATATATTAAAAACTAGACAAATGTATCTAAAAGATTAAATCAATTTATGCCAAAAACCTCATGAAAACTAAGAGCCATCAAAATGTAATAATAATAGGGCAGGATAAATGAAACCAGAGATGGTGGTGTGCTGCCAGGTCTGCTCAATGCTAAGCTAGCTGTTCAGAGTCTGATTTATCTGATCTGAGGTCAGCTGTTCAGGTTTCAGCTGGAATAAATCAAGCGCACCTCCAGCGATCACAATATTAAAACCATATTTATCTGGAAATCTGAGCCGGCTTTGTGCCAGAAGACATGACAGGAACACGGCGAGGAATTAAAGTCGTAAAAACACGATGAGAGAGAGAGAGAGAGACAGGAAGTGAGCAACGAGAGGGCAGGGAGACAGGAAGTGGAGAACTACAAGATGTGAGGAAATATAAAAAGAGAAGACAGAAGGCAATAAAAGACTACAACAAGAGAAATGGGATAGCTGAAAACAATAAGTGATGAGGAGAGTAAAAAGAGACAAAAATAACATGCATCTTGGGCACTACAACTCCCAGGGTGCATTGCAGCAAGGAAACGTCCATCACAAAGCTTCATGTTTATATAAATATCCTTATTTACTTTATATTCTTATTGCATATTCTTGATTAAATACACCCTTTTAATTTTTTTTAAAAAGGTACAAAAAATGCCAAAGTCAACTACAACTCCCAGGGTGCATTTCAGCATCCAAACATCCAATCAAAACGCTTCAAACCTGATGATACACTTTGCTTTCAGGTTGAATCAACCACTTTTAATGTATATCTACAACTACAACAGCAGAGGCTCATGGGTATTGTAGTCTTTAGACCCAACTGTAATATAACTGAAACTCAACTACAACTCCCAGGGTGCATTTCGGCATCTAAACATCCAATCACAGCGATTCAAACCTTAGGAATCAGTATTCTTTCAGGTTGAATCAACTCACTAAAAAAGCCACTATTAATGTATATCTACAGGTATAACAGCCGAGGCTCATGGGTATTGTAGTCCTTAGAGACAACTGTAATATAACTGATATTATCCAGAGGTTCCTGAGGCTCAGCGTGGAGGAAATGATTGCCTTCAACAGATCAGGAGTTAAATGATTGGATTTAGTTTCTCTAGATCACTTCCAGACTCTGGTTCTAGATCACTTCCAGACTCTGGTTCTGGATCACTTCCAGACTCTGGTTCTGGATCACTTCCAGACTCTGGTTCTGGATCACTTCCAGACTCTGGTTCTAGATCACTTCCAGACTCTGGTTCTGGATCACTCCAGACTCTGGTTCTGGATCACTTCCAGACTCTGGTTCTGGATCACTTCCAGACTCCAGACTCTGGTTCTGGATCACTTCCAGACTCTGGTTCTAGATCACTTCCAGACTCTGGTTCTAGATCACTTCCAGACTCTGGTTCTGGATCACTTCCAGACTCTGGTTCTGGATCACTTCCAGACTCTGGTTCTGGATCACTCCAGACTCCAGACTCTGGTTCTGGATCACTTCCAGACTCTGGTTCTGGATCACTTCCAGACTCTGGTTCTAGATCACTTCCAGACTCTGGTTCTGGATCACTTCCAGACTCGGGTTCTGGATCACTTCCAGACTCTGGTTCTGGATCACTCCAGACTCTGGTTCTGGATCACTTCCAGACTCCAGACTCTGGTTCTGGATCACTTCCAGACTCTGGTTCTAGATCACTTCCAGACTCTGGTTCTGGATCACTTCCAGACTCGGGTTCTAGATCACTTCCAGACTCTGGTTCTGGATCACTTCCAGACTCTGGTTCTGGATCACTTCCAGACACCAGACTCTGGTTCTGGATCACTTCCAGACTCTGGTTCTGGATCACTGCAGACTCTGGTTCTGGATCACTTCCAGACTCTGGTTCTG
>JAAKFY010000164.1:0-10000 GCA_011823955.1 Dissostichus mawsoni
ACCCCGCATGGGTTTTGGGTCTGATAATCACGCATCCCCGAAGGTCCGCTCGTTGGCATGTATTAGCTCTAGAATTGCCACAGTTATCCAGTAACGTTAGAGCGATCAAAGGAACCATAACTGATTTAATGAGCCATTCGCAGTTTCACTGTACCGGCCGTGTGTACTTAGACTTTGCATGGCTTAATCTTTGAGACAAGCATATCTACTGGCAGATCAACCAGGTAGCCTGTGATGAAGTAGGGTCGACCCTATATCATGTGAAGCCACCGACACCGGTCCCCGGGGTGGGGGAGCCGGGCCTGGAGCAAGCCAATTGCTGAATGCCGCAGCCGACGAAGGCCGCTATGCACAGTGAGGGTTCGAGAAAACACAGTGTTTGCCGGGAGCACCGCCGCGAGGTGGGTAGGTTCCAGCCCGAACCTCCACCCCGCTGCGGGACCCGTGGTGGGACCCCTGAGTCAGACGGTTTCGTCTTGGTCACGCTTCATATCGGCCGGCCCGGGAGGGAAGAGACACGCAGGTTTTACCCCCACGCAGCACACGCTCCCGGCCATCAGAGTCGAACCCGCAGTTCGGAGGAACCGACCGCCAGAGCACCGGCACGCGGCCGGGCCGGCGGAGGCCCTCCGATGGCGGGTCACGTTTGCCATTCGATCAGTGAGGTGAGAGGAGAAGAACAGCAAAATGGTCAAAATCCGTTCATGTACGGAGGGGGGCACCCGGGACCGGGCAGTGCCCCCTGTAAGTGGAACCGTGAAACGGGCAAAAAACTGAAAAATATAAAAAATATAAAAAATTAAAAATATAAAAATAATAAAAATTTATGAAAAAAAAATATAAATTAAAAATATAAAATTAAAAATTTATAAAAGAACCAGGCAAAACGGGTGAAAATGTAAAAAAAGTATCCGAAAAAATGCCTCATGAGCCCGCCAGAGTCCCCTGTCGACTCCCCTGTCATTCCTCCAGAGTCACATTTGTCAGTGAAACTTTTTTTGAGAACCAGCAAGAGTGTGAAATGTAAAAAAAGTATCCGAAAATAGTGTCTCATAACGCGGGTAGAGTCCCCTGTCAACTCCCCTGTCATTCCTCCAGAGTCACATTTGTCAGTGAAAACTTTTTTTGAGAACCAGGCAAGAGTGGTGAAAATGTAAAAAAGTATCCGAAAATGTGTCTCATAACGCGGGTAGAGTCCCCTGTCAACTCCCTGTCATTCTCCAGAGTCACATTTGTCAGAGAAAACTTTTTTTGAGAACCAGGCAAGTGGTGAAAATGTAAAAAAAGTATCCGAAATAGTGTCTCATAACCGGGAGTCCCCTGTCGACTCCCCTGACATTCATCCAGAGCACATTTGTCAGACAAAGTTTTTTGAGAACCAGGCAAAAGGGTTGAAAATGTAAAAAATGTATCCGAAATAGTGTCTCAAGGCGGATAGGGTCCCCTGTCAACTCCCGTTACATTCCTCCGAGGCACATTTGTCAGAGTCAACTTTTGTGAGAACCAGGCTGGGGGTCTTGAGGCACAAAATATGGCTGACCCAAAGTGCTTGGTGAGCGGACACTTCACCTCCGCGTTTGCAGACAGCCGTTTATTTTCAGAGTATGGCCAAAAACCGGGTTTCCGATTTCGTGCAGACGGTAGTCTGATATGTATGAATGAATTTTTTGGACAGAGTAGGGGAAATGAAAGCCCGGACCCTTTTCCCCTTCTCCGTTGCAACGTACAACGGAGAAGGGAAAAGCGCCGAAGGGTTGAGCTTTTCATTTCCCCTTCTCCGTGGGCACTCAGTTCATTTTTTTCAGACTTTTTTCAAAACTTCATTTTTGATTATTTTAAGATATAATTACCATTTTCTTCACTTTTTTCTTCTTTCCACGGGTGGGGGACCATGGCAGGCAGCCTATGAACACCGAAATTCGGCCTGGAACCTCCAGGATATTTGGGCTAAGCTCCATAAACTGACAGAATCACCCAGAAATGTCACTTTCCTACCCGAAAATATATCATACAAATACATTTAATTAGTAGGGACTTCCAGGGAACATAACAGCTATTAAAAAGCCAGGAAAATAGCTTGGATCCTGGGTAACTGTGTGTACATGTGCGTGGGACTGCCAGGGCGCAAAACAGCTATTAAAAGCCAGGGAAATAGCTTGGATCCTGGTAAACTGTGTGTACAGTGTGCGTGGGACTGCCAGGGCGCAAAACAGCTATTAAAAAGCCAGGGAAATAGCTTGGATCCTGGGTAAAATGTGTGTACAGTGTGCGTGGGACTGCCAGGGCGCAAAACAGCTATTACAAAGCCAGGAAATAGCTTTGGATCCTGGGTAAATGTGTGTACAGTGTGCGTGGGACTGCCAGGGCGCAAAACAGCTATTAAGAAGCCAGAGAAATAGCTTGGATCCTGGGTAAAATGTGTACAGTGTGTGGGACTGCCAGGGCGCAAAACAGCTATTACAAAGCCAGGGAAATAGCTTGGATCCTGGGTAAATGTGTGTACAGTGTGTGGGACTGCCAGGGCGCAAAACAGCTATTACAAAGCCAGGGAAATAGCTTGGATCCTGGGTAAACTGTGTGTACAGTGTGCGTGGGACTGCCAGGGCGCAAAACAGCTATTAAAAAGCCAGGGAAATAGCTTGGATCCTGGGTAAAATGTGTGTACAGTGTGTGGACTGCCAGGGCGCAAAACAGCTATTAAGAAGCCAGGGAAATAGCTTGGATCCTGGGTAAAATGTGTGTACAGTGTGTGGGACTGCCAGGGCGCAAAACAGCTATTACAAAGCAAGGGAAATAGCTTGGATCCTGGGTAAACTGTGTGTACAGTGTGCGTGGGACTGCCAGGGCGCAAAACAGCTATTAAAAAGCCAGGGAAATAGCTTGGATCCTGGGTAAAATGTGTGTACAGTGTGCGTGGGACTGCCAGGGCGCAAAACAGCTATTACAAAGCCAGGGAAATAGCTTGGATCCTGGGTAAAATGTGTGTACAGTGTGCGTGGGACTGCCAGGGCGCAAAACAGCTATTAAGAAGCCAGAGAAATAGCTTGGATCCTGGGTAAAATGTGTGTACAGTGTGTGGGACTGCCAGGGCGCAAAACAGCTATTACAAAGCCAGGGAAATAGCTTGGATCCTGGGTAAAATGTGTGTACAGTGTGTGGGACTGCCAGGGCGCAAAACAGCTATTACAAAGCCAGGGAAATAGCTTGGATCCTGGGTAAACTGTGTGTACAGTGTGCGTGGGACTGCCAGGGCGCAAAACAGCTATTAAAAAGCCAGGGAAATAGCTTGGATCCTGGGTAAAATGTGTGTACAGTGTGTGGGACTGCCAGGGCGCAAAACAGCTATTAAGAAGCCAGGGAAATAGCTTGGATCCTGGGTAAAATGTGTGTACAGTGTGTGGGACTGCCAGGGCGCAAAACAGCTATTACAAAGCCAGGGAAATAGCTTGGATCCTGGGTAAACTGTGTGTACAGTGTGCGTGGGACTGCCAGGGCGCAAAACAGCTATTAAAAAGCCAGGGAAATAGCTTGGATCCTGGGTAAAATGTGTGTACAGTGTGCGTGGGACTGCCAGGGCGCAAAACAGCTATTACAAAGCCAGGGAAATAGCTTGGATCCTGGGTAAAATGTGTGTACAGTGTGCGTGGGACTGCCAGGGCGCAAAACAGCTATTAAGAAGCCAGAGAAATAGCTTGGATCCTGGGTAAAATGTGTGTACAGTGTGTGGGACTGCCAGGGCGCAAAACAGCTATTACAAAGCCAGGGAAATAGCTTGGATCCTGGGTAAAATGTGTGTACAGTGTGTGGGACTGCCAGGGCGCAAAACAGCTATTACAAAGCCAGGGAAATAGCTTGGATCCTGGGTAAACTGTGTGTACAGTGTGCGTGGGACTGCCAGGGCGCAAAACAGCTATTAAAAAGCCAGGGAAATAGCTTGGATCCTGGGTAAAATGTGTGTACAGTGTGCGGGACTGCCAGGGCGCAAAACAGCTATTGCAAAGCCAGGGAAATAGCTTGGATCCTGGGTAAAATGTGTGTACAGTGTGCGTGGGACTGCCAGGGCGCAAAACAGCTATTACAAAGCCAGGGAAATAGCTTGGATCCTGGGTAAAATGTGTGTACAGTGTGCGTGGGACTGCCAGGGCGCAAAACAGCTATTAAGAAGCCAGAGAAATAGCTTGGATCCTGGGTAAAATGTGCGTACAGTGTGTGGGACTGCCAGGGCGCAAAACAGCTATTACAAAGCCAGGGAAATAGCTTGGATCCTGGGTAAAATGTGTGTACAGTGTGTGGGACTGCCAGGGCGCAAAACAGCTATTAAGAAGCCAGGGAAATAGCTTGGATCCTGGTTAAACTGTGTGTACAGTGTGCGTGGGACTGCCAGGGCGCAAAACAGCTATTAAAAAGCCAGGGAAATAGCTTGGATCCTGGGTACAATTGAAGCAGAGTGCACCCAGAGAGCCGGCGCGCGCAGCTGCCTTTACGACCCGGGAATAAGTGTTCAAAAGGCCGGGTAAAGTTGGTTGAAATACACCCCTGGATGGATGTTATGTGTGGTCAATATTATGCCACAACCAGGGTGCGTCACTGCCATATACAAGCCAGGGAAATAGCTTGGATCCTGGTTAAACTGTGTGTACAGTGTGCGTGGGACTGCCAGGGCGCAAAACAGCTATTAAAAAGCCAGTGAAATAGCTTGGATCCTGGGTAAAATGTGTGTACAGTGCGTGGGACTGCCAGGGCGCAAAACAGCTATTAAAAAGCCAGGGAAATAGCTTGGATCCTGGGTAAAATGTGTGTACAGTGTGTGGGACTGCCAGGGCGCAAAACAGCTATTAAGAAGCCAGGGAAATAGCTTGGATCCTGGGTAAAATGTGTGTACAGTGTGTGGGACTGCCAGGGCGCAAAACAGCTGTTAAAAAGCGGGGGAGAAGAGCTTGGATCCTGGGTACAATTGAAGCAGAGTGCACCCAGAGAGCCGGCGGGCGATGCTGCATTTTCGACCCGGGAATAAGTGTTCAAAGGCCGGGTAAAGTTGGTTGAAATACACCCCTGGATGGCTGTGATGTGTGGTAAATATTCTGCCACAACCAGGGTGTGTACAAGCAACGGAAATAGCTTGGATCCTGGGTAAAATTGAAGCAGAGTGCACCCAGAGAGGAGACGCGCGCAGCTGCCTTTTCGACCCGGGAATAAGTGTTCAAAAGGCCGGGTAAAGTTGGTTGAAATACACCCCTGGATGGATGTGATGTGTGGTAAATATTCTGCCACAACCAGGGTGCGTCACTGCCATATACAAGCCAGGGAAATAGCTTGGATCCTGGGTAAACATGTGTGTGTACAGTGTGCGTGGGACTGCCAGGGCGCAAAACAGCTATTAAAAAGCCAGGGAAATAGCTTGGATCCTGGGTAGCCATGTGTTTACAGTGTGCGTGGGACTGCCAGGGCGCAAAACAGCTATTAAAAAGCCAGGGAAATAGCTTGAATCCTGGGTAAAATGTGTGTACAGTGTGCGTGGGACTGCCAGGGCGCAAAACAGCTATTAAAAAGCGGGGGAGAAGAGCTTGGATCCTGGGTAAAATTGAAGCAGAGTGCACCCAGAGAGCCGGCGCGCGCAGCTGCATTTTCGACCGGGAATAAGTGTTCAAAGGCCGGGTAAAGTTGGTTGAAATACACCCCTGGATGGCTGTGATGTGTGGTAAATATTCTGCCACAACCAGGGTGTGTACAAGCAACGGAAATAGCTTGGATCCTGGGTAAAATTGAAGCAGAGTGCACCCAGAGAGCCGGCGCGCGCAGCTGCCTTTTCGACCCGGGAATAAGTGTTCAAAAGGCCGGGTAAAGTTGGTTGAAATACACCCCTGGATGGATGTTATGTGTGGTCAATATTATGCCACAACCAGGGTGCGTCACTGCCATATACAAGCCAGGGAAATAGCTTGGATCCTGGGTAAAATGTGTGTACAGTGTGCGGGACTGCCAGGGCGCAAAACAGCTATTGCAAAGCCAGGGAAATAGCTTGGATCCTGGGTAAAATGTGTGTACAGTGTGCGTGGGACTGCCAGGGCGCAAAACAGCTATTAAGAAGCCAGGGAAATAGCTTGGATCCTGGGTAAAATTGAAGCAGAGTGCACCCAGAGAGCCGGCGCGCGCAGCTGCCTTTTCGACCCGGGAATAAGTGTTCAAAAGGCCGGGTAAAGTTGGTTGAAATACACCCCTGGATGGATGTTATGTGTGGTCAATATTATGCCACAACCAGGGTGCGTCACTGCCATATACAAGCCAGGGAAATAGCTTGGATCCTGGGTAAAATGTGTGTACAGTGTGCGGGACTGCCAGGGCGCAAAACAGCTATTGCAAAGCCAGGGAAATAGCTTGGATCCTGGGTAAAATGTGTGTACAGTGTGCGTGGGACTGCCAGGGCGCAAAACAGCTATTAAGAAGCCAGGGAAATAGCTTGGATCCTGGGTAAAATTGAAGCAGAGTGCACCCAGAGAGCCGGCGCGCGCAGCTGCATTTTCGACCCGGGAATAAGTGTTCAAAAGGCCGGGTAAAGTTGGTTGAAATACACCCCTGGATGGATGTTATGTGTGGTCAATATTATGCCACAACCAGGGTGCGTCACTGCCATATACAAGCCAGGGAAATAGCTTGGATCCTGGGTAAACATGTTGTGTACAGTGTGCGTGGGACTGCCAGGGCGCAAAACAGCTATTAAAAAGCCAGGGAAATAGCTTGGATCCTGGGTAGCCATGTGTGTACAGTGTGCGTGGGACTGCCAGGGCGCAAAACAGCTGTTAAAAAGCGGGGGAGAAGAGCTTGGATCCTGGGTAAAATTGAAGCAGAGTGCACCCAGAGAGCCGGCGCGCGCAGCTGCATTTTCGACCCGGGAATAAGTGTTCTAACTTCGGGGTAAAGTTGGTTGAAATACACCCCCGGATGAATGTTATGTGTGGTCAATATTATGCCACAACCAGGGTGCGTCACTGCCATATACAAGCCAGGGAAATAGCTTGGATCCTGGGTAAACATGTGTGTGTACAGTGTGCGTGGGACTGCCAGGGCGCAAAACAGCTATTAAAAAGCCAGGGAAATAGCTTGGATCCTGGGTAAAATGTGTGTACAGTGTGCGTGGGACTGCCAGGGCGGAAAACAGCTGTTAAAAAGCGGGGGAAATAGCTTGGATCCTGGGTAGCCATGTGTGTACAGTGTGCGTGGGACTGCCAGGGCGCAAATCAGCTATTAAAAAGCCAGGGAAATAGCTTGGATCCTGGGTAAAATGTGTGTACAGTGTGCGTGGGACTGCCAGGGCGCAAAACAGCTATTACAAAGCCAGGGAAATAGCTTGGATCCTGGGTAGCCATGTGTGTACAGTGTGTGGGACTGCCAGGGCGCAAAACAGCTGTTAAAAAGCGGGGGAGAAGAGCTTGGATCCTGGGTACAATTGAAGCAGAGTGCACCCAGAGAGCCGGCGGGCGATGCTGCATTTTCGACCCGGGAATAAGTGTTCTAACTTCGGGGTAAAGATAGTTGAAATACACCCCTGGATGGATGTTATGTGTGGTCAATATTATGCCACAACCAGGGTGTATAAAAGCCAGGGAAATAGCTTGGATCCTGGGTACAATTGAAGCAGAGTGCACCCAGAGAGCCGGCGGGCGATGCTGCATTTTCGACCCGGGAATAAGTGTTCAAAGGCCGGGTAAAGTTGGTTGAAATACACCCCTGGATGGCTGTGATGTGTGGTAAATATTCTGCCACAACCAGGGTGCGTCACTGCCATATACAAGCCAGGGAAATGGCTTGGATCCTGGTTAAACTGTGTGTACAGTGTGCGTGGGACTACCAGGGCGCAAAACAGCTATTAAAAAGCCAGGGAAATAGCTTGGATCCTGGGTAGCCATGTGTGTACAGTGTGTGGGACTGCCAGGGCGCAAAACAGCTATTAAAAAGCCAGGGAAATAGCTTGGATCCTGGGTAAAATGTGTGTACAGTGTGTGGGACTGCCAGGGCGCAAAACAGCTATTAAGAAGCCAGGGAAATAGCTTGGATCCTGGGTAAACGTGTGTGTACAGTGTGCGGGACTGCCAGGGCGCAAAACAGCTATTAAAAAGCCAGGGAAATAGCTTGGAACCTGGGTAAACTGTGTGTACAGTGTGCGCGGGACTGCCAGGGCGCAAAACAACTATTAAAAAGCCAGGGAAATAGCTTGGATCCTGGGTAAAATTGAAGCAGAGTGCACCCAGAGAGCCGGCGCGCGCAGCTGCCTTTTCGACCCGGGAATAAGTGTTCAAGAGGCCGGGTAAAGTTGGTTGAAATACACCCCTGGATGGATGTTATGTGTGGTCAATATTATGCCACAACCAGGGTGCGTCACTGCCATATACAAGCCAGGGAAATAGCTTGGATCCTGGGTAAACTGTGTGTGTACAGTGTGCGTGGGACTGCCAGGGCGCAAAACAGCTATTAAAAAGCCAGGGAAATAGCTTGGATCCTGGGTAAACTGTGTGTACAGTGTGCGTGGGACTGCCAGGGCGCAAAACAGCTATTAAAAAGCCAGGGAAATAGCTTGGATCCTGGGTAAAATGTGTGTACAGTGTGCGTGGGACTGCCAGGGCGCAAAACAGCTATTACAAAGCCAGGGAAATAGCTTGGATCCTGGGTAAAATGTGTGTACAGTGTGCGTGGGACTGCCAGGGCGCAAAACAGCTATTAAGAAGCCAGAGAAATAGCTTGGATCCTGGGTAAAATGTGTGTACAGTGTGTGGGACTGCCAGGGCGCAAAACAGCTATTACAAAGCCAGGGAAATAGCTTGGATCCTGGGTAAAATGTGTGTACAGTGTGTGGGACTGCCAGGGCGCAAAACAGCTATTACAAAGCCAGGGAAATAGCTTGGATCCTGGGTAAACTGTGTGTACAGTGTGCGTGGGACTGCCAGGGCGCAAAACAGCTATTAAAAAGCCAGGGAAATAGCTTGGATCCTGGGTGCAATTGAAGCAGAGTGCACCCAGAGAGCCGGCGCGCGCAGCTGTATTTTCGACCCGGGAATAAGTGTTCTAACTTCGGGGTAAAGATGGTTGAAATACACCCCTGGATGGATGTTATGTGTGGTCAATATTATGCCACAACCAGGGTGTATAAAAGCCAGGGAAATAGCTTGGATCCTGGGTACAATTGAAGCAGAGTGCACCCAGAGAGGAGGCGCGCGCAGCTGCATTTTCGACCGGGGAAAATGGTTTGAAAGGTGGGGATAAAGTGTTTTAAAGGTGGGGAAAGTGTTCACGCAGCCCCCTGACAACGGTAATAATGATTAAAAACCATTTCTCGGGCAGGGTGTATTTTACAAAGTGAAAGAAAAACCATTTTAAACCGGTTAAAAGGCACACAGAGTGATTTAAGTGCAGTTCCCATGTGTCCCCACAGGAGGGCGCTTCAGCCTGCTCGAGCACAGTGCATTAACCGTAAAACATGCCATAAATACAGGCAAATGGATGGATTCAAGGTGCGGGGAGGCTCCGCACGAGACACAGGCACATTCCCAATACCCCACAGTAGTGACAACGGTGATTTAAACTAGTTTCTGCGGGGAAAAGAGTGCTCAAAGTCTGCTAAAACTCTGCTAAAACTCTGACAATGCCTCTCCAGCACCACAGAGAGCTCCCAGGTGCTGCGGAGGGTGGGAGACAGGCTCACAGCTCGGCCCGGAACCTTCAGCAGGCCCCCCCTGCAGCAGGCCCCCCCCCCTGCAGCACCCCCAGCTGCTGGGCATCGACATGGAGGTGGGCAGTCCGCCTTTCGGCACCCAAACTCGGCCCTGAGACCTCCAGCCCCTCTCTCTGAACCAGCTATGAGAAGCCAATATACCTCCAAAGCCTTTGCTTACGGCCATACCACCCTGATCACGCCCGATCTCGTCCGATCTCGGAAGCTAAGCAGGGTCGGGCCGGGTCAGTACTTGGATGGGAGACCGCCTGGGAATACCCGGTGCTGTAAGCTTTT
>JAAKFY010000165.1:0-44660 GCA_011823955.1 Dissostichus mawsoni
AGTGCTCTCTAGAAGTAGATTGTTGTTTCTCTCTCTCCCCGCATGTTAAAGGTCATTTCCACGATGCTGTCACTATAGAACATAACGTTACACCGTGCATCGTCTCATGTTTATATTTCTGTTTAACTCTCAGGCATGAGATGAGAAAATGTCTCAAACTGATTGTGCGTCATTTGAATTATTCATTAGCAAAATGAAACGCTCTTCATGCAACAACAACAACAACACAACAACAACAACAACAAACAGAAGAGACAGTGATCAGCTTTGTTCTCAGAGAGAGGGTGTGTGTGAGTGGAGTGTTATTGGAGTGTGTGTGTGTGTGTGTGTGTGTGTGTGTGTGTGTGTGTGTGTGTGTGTGTGTGTGTGTGTGTGTGTGTGTGGTGTGTGTGTGTGTGTGTGTGTGTGGTGTGTGTGTGTGTGTGAGGAAGAGACATCCGCTGCCAACAGCATCACTAATGAGCCACAATGCATTACGGCAGTGTGTGTGTGTGTGTGTGTGTGTGTGTGTGTGTGTGTGGTGTGTGTGTGTGTGTGTGTGTGTGTGGTGTGTGTGTGTGTGTGTGGTGTGTGGTGTGTGTGTGTGTCTAGGCTGTTAAAAGGAATGGCTGGTGTTCCATGAGGAGGATTTATAAACTCCCTCTTTGTCATAATCTCCTCACAAGCTCTGCAGAGACTTGATGAAGAGTGTGTTTAATAAAAAGATGACACACTCTCACAGGTAACCCCTCACCTGGTAGGCCATGAGGAGTGTGTGTACAGGTGTATTAACAGCTGATAGTGTGTGTACAGGTGTGTTAACAGTAGATAGTGTGTGTACAGGTGTGTGTACAGGTATCTCACCTGGTGGGCCATGAGGAGTGTGTGTACAGGTGATAGTGTGTGTACAGCAGGTATCTCACCTGGTGGGCCATCAGCAGTGTGTGTACAGGTGATAGTGTGTGTACAGGTGTGTGTACGGCAGGTACCTCACCTGGTGGGCCATGAGGAGTGTGTGTACAGGTGATAGTGTGTGTACAGGGGTGTGTACAGGTACCTCACCTGGTGGGCCATCAGCAGTGTGTGTACAGGTGTGTGTACAGGTGTGTACAGGTATCTCACCTGGTGGGCCATCAGCAGTGTGTGTACAGGTGTGTGTACAGGTATCTCACCTGGTGGGCCATCAGCAGTGTGTGTACAGGTGTGTGTAGAGTGTGTGTACAGCATGTGTCTCACCTTGTGGGCCATCAGCAGTGTGTGTACAGGTGTGTGTACAGGTGTGTGTACAGCAGGTGTCTCACCTGCTGGGCCATCAGCAGTGTGTGTACAGGTGTGTGTACAGCAGGTGTCTCACCTGGTGGGCCATCAGCAGTGTGTGTACAGGTGTGTGTACAGCAGGTGTCTCACCTGGTGGGCCAACAGCAGTGTGTGTACAGGTGTGTGTACAGCAGGTGTCTCACCTGGTGGGCCATCAGCAGTGTGTGTACAGGTGTGTGTAGAGGTGTCTCACCTGGTGGGCCATCAGCAGTGTGTGTACAGGTGTGTGTACAGGTGTGTGTACAGGTGTGTGTACAGCAGGTGTCTCACCTGGGGGCCATCAGCAGTGTGTGTACAGGTGTGTGTACAGGTGTGTACAGCAGGTGTCTCACCTGCTGGGCCATCAGCAGTGTGTGTACAGGTGTGTGTACAGCAGGTGTCTCACCTGGTGGGCCATCAGCAGTGTGTGTACAGGTGTGTGTACAGCAGGTGTCTCACCTGGGGGCCAACAGCAGTGTGTGTACAGGTGTGTGTACAGCAGGTGTCTCACCTGGTGGGCCATCAGCAGTGTGTGTACAGGTGTGTGTAGAGGTGTCTCACCTGGTGGGCCATCAGCAGTGTGTGTACAGGTGTGTGTACAGGTGTGTGTACAGGTGTGTGTACAGCAGGTGTCTCACCTGGTGGGCCATCAGCAGTGTGTGTACAGGTGTGTGTACAGCAGGTGTCTCACCTGGTGGGCCATCAGCAGTGTGTGTACAGGTGTGTGTACAGCAGGTGTCTCACCTGGTGGGCCATCAGCAGTGTGTGTACAGGTGTGTGTACAGCAGGTGTCTCACCTGGTGGGCCATCAGCAGTGTGTGTACAGGTGTGTGTACAGGTGTCTCACCTGGTGGGCCATCAGCAGTGTGTGTACAGGTGTGTGTACAGCAGGTGTCTCACCTGGTGGGCCATCAGCAGTGTGTGTATGACCCCCGGCGCTCCGTGGCACCACTGAACCAACCGGTCGCTCTCGTTGCTCAGAGACGACGGGAAATTCCCCGAACGAAACTTCTTATGACGAACGTAATCGATGCTCGGACGAACGAACTCTGAGAGAACGTCAGCCGGGACTCTGGCTCCAGGCTGAGAGAGAGAGAGAGAGATACATTTTATATACATTATATATATATATATATCATATTTTATTTTGTATTCATGTATTATAAACGAGTCTGTGTTCCTTGTAAAAAATGAAATCTTGCTTAATGTTACATTGGAGCAGTTTGTTGATATGGAGCTGTGCACAGATGTTGCAGTGATATGTGTAACTATGGTCATGATAATGAAGCTATTGAATTGATGCATGTTGTATTTCTTGCATGTTGTGTTACCTGTGGTCACATGTTACCTGTATATCAGGTGTTACTGCAGCAGCATGTAGATGCCTGCCCCCCCAGGTGTTACCTGTATGATCATGTGTTACCTGTAGATCATGTGTTACCTGTAGATCAGATGTTACCTGTAGATCATGTGTTACCTGTAGATCATGTGTTACCTGTAGATCTTGTGTCACCTGTAGATCATGTGTCACCTGTAGATCATGTGTTACCTGTAGATCATGTGTTACCTGTAGATCATGTGTTACCTGTAGATCATGTGTCACCTGTAGATCAGGTGTTACCTGTAGATCATGTGTTACCTGTAGATCATGTGTTACCTGTAGATCATGTGTTACCTGTAGATCTTGTGTCACCTGTAGATCATGTGTCACCTGTAGATCATGTGTCACCTGTAGATCATGTGTTACCTGTAGATCATGTGTTACCTGTAGATCATGTGTTACCTGTAGATCATGTGTCACCTGTAGATCAGGTGTTACCTGTATGATCATGTGTTACCTGTAGATCATGTGTCACCTGTAGATCATGTGTCACCTGTAGATCATGTGTCACCTGTAGATCATGTGTCACGTAGATCATGTGTCACCTGTAGATCAGGTGTTACCTGCAGCAGCATGTAGAAGATGCCAGTGAGCCCATGAGCCGCTCCCAGGTACTGCTTCCTGTGCCACTCGTACAGCAGAGGACAGCGCTCCGTCTTCTTCTGGTCCTGAGAGAGAGACTTCCCCGAGTCCAGGATCGCAGACACCACCTGAACACACAGAGAGAGAAGGGTGAGGGTGAGTGTGTGGTGTGTGTGTGTGTGTGTGTGTGTGTGTGTGTGTGTGTGTGTATATATAGGTGTGTGTGTGTGTGTGTCTCACCTGTGTGATGGTGCTCTCCTCCACTGTGTGCTCTCCCATCTCTCTGTTGACGTACAGCAGAGCGAACAAGAAGCCAGCGCGACCGTACAGGAGTTCATCAGAGAGGTCAGAGTCACTGAGGACTGAACTCTGGAGGAGCACCAGCCTACACACACACACACACACACACACACACACACACACACACACACACACCACACACACACACACACACACACACACACACACACACACACACACACAACACACCCACACACACACACACACACACACACACACACACACACACACACACACACACACACACACACACACACACACACACACACACACACACACCACACACACACACACACACACACACACACACACACACACACACACACAACACCACACACACACACACACACACACACACACACACCACACACACAATAAATAACTCTCCTATCATGCAAAATGCACTTTCTATGTCTTCTCTACATCACCGTGTGTCCCCGGCGTGTCCCCGTGTGTCCCCGGTGTGTCCCCGGCGTGTCCCCGGTGTGTCCCCGGTGTGTCCCCGGTGTGTCAGGAGACTCACAAAGTGTCAGGAAATAAACCCCTCTCTCTTTCCTCCGTACCCACATCTCTAAAAACGGGGGAACAACGGAGCTGATCCAGATTTGCTGCATCATGACGACATTACTCAAATGTGGGCGGGCTTTACACCCACGGGCCAATCAGAAACGTTGCTGTCAGAAACAATGAGACATGTTCTGGAAGTGATATGGTCTGTGTTTACATTAGCATGCTAACACTCAGAGCTAACCTGTACTGGAGAGAGTATGTGTGAAGAAGCAGGAAATCAAAAGGAACTGATCTGTGATCTGTTTGGTATTTTGAGCAAAACACTTCAGAGACATGTTTTTTAAATATGTTTATATATCTGAGACCTGTAATAAATGCCTAAACACAGCACAATAGGAGCCTTTAACCCCAGGTGTCCTCTCACCTGTTCAGGCAGTCCTGGCTCTCCTCAGTGTTGCTCAGCTTGTGATGAACCACAGCTCCCACAGCCAGAGGGCCTGCATCTCCACACAGGAAGGAGACCTTACGCCCGTTCAGGATCCGGAGGGTTCGCTTCACGTAGTCCAGCGCCCTCTGCAGGTGGGAGGATTCCTGGGAGCAGCGGTGCAGCTGCAGGTACAGCAGGGCGATGCCTGCAGACAACACTCAGGGGTTAGATTAGTATTTACAGTCTAGATAAGATAATAATAATAAACATAGACGGTCACATAAACACCTGAACTCTGAAAGAACATCCATAACATTCATCTGTTTGCAACTCATAAATATCAATATTCCAATTACTGTATATAGACTCTTCTGCACTATTTCAATTATATTCTATTTTATTTTATTTACTTATAGACACAACTCAGGGATTAGAGACTTTATATTAGGACTTACAGTTAAATAACTACAAGAAACAGACGGTCACATAACAGGTACAGCAGGGCGATGCCTGGAGACACATGTTATGCTATGATGGTATCAAAGCTTAATACAGCGTAATCCTAATGAAATGTAACTGCTGTATCCTGGGAATGGCATATCAATGGATGTGTGATAACAGATGTGTTCAACAAGGGTTTTATGACTCTACAGGAAGGCCAGGGGGAAGAAATGTTCTCTAGCGGGGTATCTGAACACCCAACTGTTCTTTGTAGGGTCTGAGTTTTGCTTATTGTCTTATAGTGTCTTTGAGTTTCTAGAAAAGCGCTATATAGATAGGACGACCACCTGGGCCCAAATGTTGTTGTGCTGTCATGTAAATGTGCAGTAAAAAGAGCAATTCAATAAGTACAGGAAACATAGGCGGTCACATAATTAATGTAAAATGTCCAATGCTCAGTCGGTTTTGATAGCAGTCGCCATATTGTTGATTCCTGGGGCTTTTATTTTGAGAAAGAACCGTTAAATCAAACTTCTTATAACAAAAGTGTGTTCACAGGTGTATCGTGCTGACTCACCTGTCCAGCCGGTGTAGGTGGAGAAGTCGTGAGGGTCGGCTGTCTTCAGACCTTCCTCCATCTGCTGCAGCAGGTCTTTAATCTTACTCTGGACCTTCTTCTGGAAGGAAGCGCTCACCTGAGGAACATGAACAAGTTACAGACATGAAGCAATAAACCTCTGCTCTAACTGCTTATATTCTGGACTACTGTTTAAATACTATATGCATGCTCTTTATCTAACAGTGTTCTATGTGTGGTCTTCACTTGGCTGTAACACTCCCCTCTGCAGGACTAATGAAGGATTCTGAAACCATAACAAACCTGAGCTAGCCCAGCTGTTAGCCTGTTAGCATGGTGTTAGCTCCTTAGCCTGTTAGCTCGTCGTTAACCCGTTATAAAGCGGCTCCGGAGCTCCTCACCTTGCCCTCCTCGTCCAGCGGCTCGTTGGCTCTCTCCTCGGATCCAGAACCAGACCCTGCCTGGTCCACGTAGTCCTGGTTCTGGTTCTGGAAGAATCTCTGCTCCTCCATGTCTGATGAACTCAACTGCTTCAGCTTAGACACCTGATCGCCCATCCTACGGGGGCCGAAGAGGGACATACACAAAATCGCGTTTTTTAGGAAATGCAGTTTTTAGATTGAAAACTGACCACAGTACTAAAATAAAAATAAGTCAATTTAAAATAAGTTATGATTTAGCAGCACTAAGCAGAAGTGCTCTTACAGCTTTATTTTAATTTCAGATTTCATATTTTGCAGATTTCTCCTCAGAATATTAGTTGTTTCCACCAATATTATCTCTTCTCTTGCACTATTTCATATGTCTTATCTGTTTTATTTGGTCTGTGTCCTACATGTATTCGTGTTGCTGTGTTGGAGGAGGACTTCAGTTTTTCATTGTCATATCTCCACTGAAGCTGCTGAGCACATGATGAGAACATATTAACGTCTATCTGGGCAAACAACCCCAATAACATCGGGTATATTTGCCATTTCTTCGTATTATTTTACCAGGATCAGATACAAGTTTGTAGTTTGTTGAGCTTAAAATACAAATAAAAAACTCACAAATGTCTCCTTGTGTCGACTCGGCTTTCACACAGACCACAATGCTCACTGATAATAATTTTAAAAAGCATGCATATCATTTGTAATATCTGTGGTATTGTGAGCACATGAAATGCATCAAATAAAAACCTTATCAAGTGTTTCTGCAGCGATGAAAAGCATCATGTTCACAATAAGACGAAACGATAATAATGCTGCTCTATCGATCTGTTCTCCAGCCACTGCAGCATTGTTCCTGCAGGACATTAAATATCTGCAGGTTGAATACAGCAGGAGAAAGGAGGAGGAAGAGGAGGAGGAAGAGGAGGAGGAAGAGGGGGTTTCTTACCTTGATATATGTACCGGCAGTCTGTCTCTCAGCGGGGTTTCTGAGCTGTGGATCCGGGCTGCAGACTCCTCTTTCCCGCAGCGGATCTCTGCATCCCCGCCTCTCTTCTGGTGGAGGATGAGAGAGGAGCGGAGTCACAGCATAAAGGAGGTGCAGGAGGAGAATAAGGAGGAGAATAAGGAGGTGCAATAAGAGGAGGAGCAGCAGAAAGACATGCAGGAGGTTCAGTAAGAGGAGGAGCAGACTGCCATGTGTTTATTCTCTGCTTTGCATCCTCTCTCTTCCTCCGGAGCTCAACTTCACAGACCGGCTGCAGGGGGAGGAGCCTCTTCCTCCTCTTCCTCCTCTTCTTCTTCTCTTCTTCTTTCTTCTTCTTCTTCTTCTTCTTCTTCTTCTTCTTCTTCTTCTTCTTCCTCTTCCTCTTCAGAGACAGATGGTGTGAGATTAGAGCCTCCAGCAGCTCCACCCTCTCCTCTCTCTTCCTCTCCAATATGCAGCGTCATGCAATCCTCCAGTGATGAAGGCTGTTTTCCTGCAGGATAAATAATCATGCTAGAATATTCTGAGCATCAGATAATGAGAGGTGAGGGTCAGCTAAGCTTTACATACATGTGTTTTAATTATGCACACATGTTTTCTAACGGAAGTAGATTTGTGATTGAAGTCAAATCACTGTTGGCACAAAGAAACCTCCACCAATCAGGAGGTGGAGTCTCTCCTTTCACACTGTCTTTGTTAAAGAAAGACATAAAGAGTTCACATTCAGCATCAACTCTAACTGTCCCTCATGAGTCACAATCAGTGCTCAATGAGAGGATCATAATTAAAATGAATCCCCATTAACAGCAGCTCCATGACCCTCTGTTTCTGCTCATTAGGGTAAGAGCCCGAGGAGTCTGATGGTCTTCTGCTGAGTGAACAATTCACACGGTCACTGGTTACTCTCTCCAGTTATACACAGTGTGTGTGTGTGTGTGTGGTGTGTGTGTGTGTGTGTGTGTGTGTGTGTGTGTGTGTGTGTGTGTGTGGTGTGTGTGTTGTGTGTGTGTGTGTGGCCTAGCTTTACTATCCTTGTGGGTACCTACATTTGTTTACACAGTCACGTGTGCGGACTGGCTTCCCTTATGGGGACAAAATGGAGGTCCCCATAAGGGGAATCATTCATTTTAGGGTGAAGACTTGGTTAGGGTTAGGGTTAGGGTAAGGGTAAGGGTAAGGGTTAGGCATGTGTTGGTTATGGTTAAGGTTAGGATAAGTCTCCAGGAAATGCATGTAAGTCAATGTAATGTCCCCTGAAGTGATGTATACATGGTATGTGTGTGGGTGTGTGTGTGTGTGTGTTGTGTGTGTGTGGTGTGTGTGTGTGTGTGTGTGTGTGTGTGTGGGTGTGTGTGTTGTGTGTGTGTGAGAGTGATATCCTGACTGCAGTGATGTGTTTAATCCTCAGACTCGGACACATGTCGGCTGTGAGAGAAACATCAGGAGTCAGAGGATCAGTCTGTAGAAAATAACCTTTCAGACACATTTTGTATTTTAGTTTTATTAAAAATAAAATAAGCCAGGCTTTTAAACTCACTCCTTGCTTTGTAATATATATGTTTTTTGTATTACTTTGAATATGTAGATATAAAAGTGCTTTTTGAATTGAATTATTTACTTCTGCTTTCCTATTTGCATGCTTTAAAGGTGTGCATTAAAACACTTGTGTTCAGACACTTGATTTTAGAATTAGGATTAAAGCTAGGATTAAACTGCTACACACACACACATACACTGTAGACACACACACACACACACACACACACACACACACACACACACTGTAGACACACACACAGAAACAACCCTTCAGGTTATTTCACATGCGTTTCTTGTCTTCTCCTCAGGTTTGTTTGTGTGAGAACATCATTCTGCAGATCCTCATTAATGTATGGATGACACACACACACACACACACACACACGCACACACACACACAACACACACACACACTTTATTATAGAGACAGCAGCACCCTCTAGTGGTGACTTCATGTTACTGCAACAATAAAGTCCTGATGTTTAAAACAGAGAGACTTCACAGATTAGTCAATTAATCAATTAGTGTATCTAAGGGAGAGATAAGTGGCGATATTAAATCATCAATCACCAGTTTCAATAACTTCTTTAGTGGCTCAAATACTCAGTCTAATCAGATTGCTCAACTGCTCCCTGCCCCTCCCCTATACTTGTATTTAAAACACAGTATAACAAGGAGTTTGAGGTTAAGACCGTTAAGACCGTTGCAGTCACATTTTACTCCATGGAAACCCAGACGACTCCGCGCATGCGCCTTGCTGTCGTCTACGGGGTTTCCGCAGGGTCTGAGCAGGGTCCCGTCACTGTCTCTGAGCGCGCTGAGCGAATTTGTCGGACTTTTTGCGGACAGAAACATCCACGTGTGGCCGAATTTGGATGTGAAGTTGGGGATTCTTGGGACATTTGTCTACCTCGTTTGCCTAATCAGGTAAGTGTGTGTTTTACCTAACAAGGAATGTTAACACTAAAGTGCACTGTACTATTTCAACCAAAAGATAGATACAATGAGTTCACCACAGTTAGCTTCGCTAGCTTAGCTACAGATGGCGTCGAATTTATGTTCAAGCACCTGAAGGCGTTTATAATGCATTTTGATGGTGAGGTTACCGGTGTTATAGTAAACCGAGCCAGACATATAACGCTATAACTTTACACACAGCATTGATTGGGATATGACCAGTGGCGAACCGTCAGGGCCTTCAAGGTATTCAGAGAATACCCTGGAACACTCAGATAAAACAAACAAAAAATCGATTTAATTATATAAATAAAATGAATAAATGAGAATGGTATCTGTGTTGTTGATCTGTAATGTTAGTGTTACGTTGATTTGTTTGTCCTTCTCGGACCATGCACTACGCATTTCAGTGGTTTTGTGTTAGAAAAGAAAGCAACCAATCAGATCTTGTTCTGGGTCTCTGGGTAGAATATCCTTCAACAAGGTATTCTATATCCTTGATAGAAGGCCCTGCCGTTGCACTGAATGAGAGCGTACGTTTGGACTGACAGTTTGATCAACCAATCATATATTGATTTGTAGCCAATGGGCGTATTCTTTCAGAGTTTCCCTCGGTTCCAGGGTACTCTCGAAGGCCCGCTAGTTCACTGGCTCGAGACAGAGGATCTAGATCAGGGTGCCCAACCTTTTTTGAACCCGAGAGCTACTTTTAAAGTTGCCAGTCTGCCGAGATCTACCAGTCCAAATAGAGAGGCGTAGCCATTACTGACAGCCTACTACCAGGTAAATACACACTTCTACTTGTATAAAACTGACCTTTGTACGATTAATACTTCATAAAATACTGCAGATCCTTTATCTTACCTCTTTCTAATCTACACACATACAAGTATTTAACTGAAGTTACACAACAGTGTTGTTGATACAGAGTTGGAGTTTATTCACACGTCACACTACAGTGGGTAATGTTTTCAAGAAACATTGAACAGTGCTGCCACACAGGAAAAAAGAAAAGACACTGAACCCTTTCTTTGCCATTATATAAAATAGTGTTGCTACAAAAGTATAAATTAGGCTTACTAATAAGACAACTCAGATCTGAAGCTACACAGGAATCTGCTGCCAAAGTGCAATAAAAAAGACAAAATTAATAGAATCAAACCCTTTTTTTGTAGTAGTATAAAAAGAAATGCCTTTAAAATAGGATGCAAGCAACACTAGTTTCTTAACCTGAATTGATAATAGACTATAATCAATTTAAACAGAACAGATCTTAATGTTTGCATTCTTATACCATTTTGTACAATAATTATAATGAATAAGTTCAAACAAACTAAAACTTACAGCTGATTAATAACGGTATCTAACTTGAGTTTTTATTATATCAAAAACCTGTTGAAATGCTAGTTATTTTTACTGTCCCCAAAAAGCGCGTCGGCAGCCTCCAGGAATGCTTCTTTCACAACTTCGCCGTCTTTGAAAGACTTCATGTGTTTCGCAAGAACGTGACTGGATAAGATGCTATGGTAGCAGCCTTGCTCTTGTTGTTGGGCCTGGTGGAAATGGACTGCTGTGCATTTAGCTGTCCTTTCAGGTCCCTCACCTTTTGGGAGCGTAGGGCAGAATTAGGAGGGAATTCCGTCTCGTAGCGTTTGTGCACTGTTTTGAAATGCCGCTCCTAAATTACCCTTCTTCGATAAAGCCACGCTCGCATTGCAGATGAGACAGATGGACTTTGAATTGGAATAGATACAAAAATAATCATCCTCCCACTCGGAGTGAAAATTATATATTTTGGGCTTTTTGCTTCTGCCATAATTGTGGTCTTGTGTGTGTGCGGACTGTCACTCCTGTTGCCACGGACAACGTCAGCGAACTAGTGCCCACTGCCCACCAGCCACGCCCCGACACATGGGGTCACGCCAATCACAAAGCTTTGATGCGTTCAAGTGCATTATTCTGGCACAGGAAGATTATGTTATAGGACATTAACGATAAAACAGAATATTGTTGTTCTATTTTTAGACACATCTCGACTGGGAATCTCGGTCGATCGCGATCGACTGGTTGGGCACCCCTGATCTAGATGAATGCGACGAAGCAATTCATGCCGTTTTATTGTTTTTAACGTTGAAATGGTAAGTGCAACAGGTGAAGATGAAGTTGTTGCGGAATTGTTGTGAGTACCCTTTTCAAGACGACAATTCAGTGAAAAGACGGACATTATAATGCCGAGGGGGGGGGGGGGGGGGGCGGGGGTGTGTCTACAGAAGGTCCAGTTGTGATAGACACGGTTCGCCACTGGATATGACAAAGTGGCCGCTGTGTTGAAACCTAGCCTTGACTTGTATTTTTACAGGCCAGCCTTTTCCGATGTTGGGTTGAATACGGTTTCCCCGTCGAAACATTGCGGCGACATGTAGACCCTACAGCCTGTTCATGGCGGAAATGTATGTGTTATACATTTTCGCTGTGAGCCGTGTTCCTACGTTTTATACAGAACTTGTGTGTGTGTGTGTGACGATACACGGAATGGGGGGGGGTAGCGGTTAGTAACGTCTGTTTATTGGGGTAGCCAGCCGCCGGTGACTCTGACATTGTCGTGTTATGGCGCATTTCCACTGCAGGACCTCGCACAGCTTAGTACGTATAGTTATCGCGCATGCCCACTACAGCGCGGTTTAAGCGTGCCGTGCCCGGCCGCTTTTTGGTTGCGTTTCCACTAGGCGTAGTTCCGGCTAGCGGGTACTTTTTCACAGTTTTCTGGCTCTCCAAAATCGAGGTTCTTTCCGGGCCAACAACCAGGCTGAGTATGCTAAACTAGAGAGAGAATCGCTGGCAACTACAACAACATGAACATATCTGACCGTGATTTAATTGTAATACACGTTTCAAAATGATGCCGAAGTAACACATACTGATACCGGTTAGTAAACACCATGAATTAATGCTTTGACGAGTCTGCAGACAGACGGCAGGAGAGACACCTTTTAAAATGCGTGTTTTCTGAATGGAGATCGGCTAAGCTAACGTTGTATATGCACCTGGCCTACCAAGGCCTAAAGGCGCATTTCCACTGCAGGGCCTCGCACGGCTTAGTACGGTATAGTTAGGCCTTGGTAGGCCTTGGTAGGCCAGGCTCACTTCATGCTGCGTGTTTCCATTACAGTTTAGGAACTGGGGTAGCTTAAACCGCGCTCCGCGCTGTAGTGGAAATGCACAGGTCTTGTTGTTTGGTTGAGGGTAAAAAACATCTCAAACTTCGTGACTTTTCCTAAAACGGGTATATTAATCATCGAGTGAATTTTAGGGCATGGGGAATTAAGAGAGAGAAAAAATATATACTTACTTATATACCAAGCAACGACTATTGTTTAGGTCACGCAGTCGCAGCTCCGTGATCACCTGAAGCTCAGCCGCTGTAACGGACCGGTGAGCGGACCAAACCACTTAGCTATTTTTCTACCTCTGGAACTAGCTAAACTAGTTATACATATGTTTATTCTTCACTGTCGGGTCACTCATTACTGCAGGGCCGGCCCTAGACATTTTGGTGCCCTAGGCAAGATTATGATTTCTCTCTCTAGTTTAGCATACTCAGCCCTGGTTGTTGGCCCGGAAAGAACCTCAATTTTATGGGGCCAGAAAATCTGGAAATAGTACCCGCTAGCCGGTACTACGCTAAGTGGAAACGCAACCAAAAACGGGCCCCGCACGGCTCGGCATGCTTAAAGCGAGCTCCGCGCTGTAGTGGAAATGCGCCATTAGACTAAAGGCCTCTACACACCGGCCCGACTTTGGGAGTCAGAGGCGTCCGAAGCCGTCGAGGCAGTCGCATTCGCGTCGCACTACTCAGGTTGGTGTGTCGTCTCTTTACGGCACATTTTCAACCCTCCCGCCTCCTCCCGCTGCCGATTCAACATGTTGAATCGGCAGCGGGAGGCCAAAGAACGTCGGGACAAATCAATCACTCTGATTGGCTGTTCAGCTTAGCGAATCAGTGCATCAGAAGTGAAGCGGAAGTGAGGGACCAAAACAAACGATAAGAAGGCACACACAGACGGCTAATCTTCCTCATTTTCATCTCACCCGGACGCAAGAGTTTCTTTTTTATCATGACGGCATGGAATGAAGAAAGTGAAGACCAACTGATCAACTGTTTATATTACTAAGTCTGTTCTTCTTCTCTCAGTGTATAAAACGCAGTCTGTCTTCCGGTTGTTGCCTCTTTTGAATGACGAATACACACTACCGCCGCCTGCTGGTAAGGAGAGTTATTGCCACTCGTCGGCTGAAGTATTTGCGGTGTGTTCGTAGGCGGGCGGCTTCATCCGACGAAGCCAACGAAGCCCGACGTAGCTGACGTAAACGTCGGGACGCCTTCGGTACGCGTTCTTTGGTCTCAGGTTGGTGTGTAGAGACCTTAAAGTGAACTCTCTAAACACTCAGAGAGTCCTTTACCTGAGCTGTAGTTATCAGCCTCAATCCAACAACAATCAAACAAAAGAGGAGAGAGAGAGGAAAGAGAGCGCTCCGTTTATTATACCGGTGTTATTATCTAAGGTGAATGTTCATTTTGAATGAAGTAGTTGATATACTATTAGTGGTTTGTTTAAATGTATTAATTGTTTTGTTTTTTGTTTGTAGAAGAATACCATTTATTGATTTATTGTAAAATGAATCCGAACGTTTTGATCTGTTACGATGATAAACTGAAGCAATTTAAAAAATGAACCCCATTAACTGAGTTTTAAATAGTGTATCTGTTACGTCCTACTAAGTATATAAGGAAAGGATGAAAACTAACCAATTAAAGGTTTCCAAAATGATATCTCTGCGCGTGCCGACTGAACTGAATGTCCTATATGTTTGGATCACATGCAGTGCAGATTTTGCCAAGGTCCGTTTATTACGGTCATTCAAACTTTTAAACAATTGCAACAAGATTCTTGAACACGAGGTTGCAAAAACAAAAATAATCTGTATGCAGCAGTTTTCATTGTGATTGTGTCTGTGCTTGATCCCTCAGAGTCGCAGTGTAAGAGCTGCACAGTTCTGAATAAAGGCAGCTGCACCCTCTTTCATTCAGCATTCCCATTATTGCTTTATCAATGTCTCCCCCTGTGTGTCCACTGAGGTTCGTCAGGCCCAACACATCTTCAACAACTCCCCTTTGCCTCATCATAAAAACTCACAAACACCAGCAACTGAGCATTGTCAGTGGTGTCAGTAGACTCATCCACAGCTAAGGAAATGCACTGTGCATTTTGTATTCCATCACAAAGCTGATGAATCAAATCACCAGCCAGTATTTATGTTCTTCTGGTTGCTGTGGAATCTGAGGGGGATTTGCTTGATTTGACCTGTTATTTCCTCTTTTGTTTGCCTTCAAACACTTCAGTCATGCATTCTTTTATACTTCAGTTATTATCCAGTGGAAGTCCTTACCTACTGGCCTAGTTACATCAAAGTGGTTACTTTTTTGGCTGCAGGCAGTTTTACACACCGTCTTATTTGACTTTCTCAGGACTTAAAACTGTTTTTTGGGGGCAGACCCCCACAGAGAAAAAATATATTTACACACGTAAGGTCATCTTAACAGTTTTGTATGCTCATCCGTGAGCAGAGCATCAAGTTGACATGTCTATTACAGCTGAATGCGGCGATTACCATTTTGTTCAGCGAAACGCCTCACAAACTGATTAAGATCAACAGCTTTAGTGCGTTTTGATTCAATGCTGAGTACAGCCAAACTGACAGTCTCTTCTCTGTTATTGTAGACCGCACCTCATTCCTTCAGTACTTGGGTCCGAATGCTTCTCGTTTTGCACCGTCCCGTTCAAATTAAATCGCCGCCAATCATATTTCCACGCTCGCGCCAGGGCCGGGGGAGGGGTTACAAGACGTGCGTCTTGTGCTGCATTCACTTGCACTCGGACATTAGAGACTTTCTCTCATAAATGTCCGATGAGCCACAACTTTTCTTTCAAAACAAAGCTGCCAACTGGGGTGGCAGCTGGGGAGAGACGAGACACGCATTTTTCCCACCCGCATTCCGCGAAGACCCGCCCTACTCTGCCTCTGATTCGCAGACTGTTGGTGGGGACAAAAACGCTGACGGGATGCTGAATGTGATTGGACCAATGCGTTGACAGACACACACAGACATTGGAACAGTCGGACATGCAGAGCGCTGTTTGCAGTGGACATAGCGGAGAATTTTGACTCGTTGCGTTGTGGCGATGTCTCGCAGATAACACAGATAATACAGATAACACAGATAATACAGATAATAAGATAACACAGATAATACAGATAATACAGATACGATACAGATAACAAGATCAGATAATACAGATAACACAGATAATACAGATAATACAGATAACACAGATAATACAGATAATACAGATAATACAGATAATACAGATAATACAGATAATACAGATAATACAGATAATACAGATAACACAGATAATACAGATAATACAGATAATACAGATAATACAGATAACACAGATAATACAGATAATACAGATAATACAGATAATACAGATAACACAGATAACACAGATAACAAGATATACAGATAATACAGATACACAGATAACACAGATAACACAGATAATACAGATAATACAGATACACAGATAATACAGATATACATAACACAGATAACAAGATAATACAGATAATACAGATAATACAGATAATACAGATAACAGATAATACAGATAATACAGATAATACAGATAATACAGATAATACAGATAATACAGATAACAAAGATAATACAGATAATACAGATAATACAGATAATACAGATAATACAGATACACAGATAATACAGATAATACAGATAATACAGATAATACAGATAATACAGATAACACAGATAACACAGATAATACAGATAACACAGATATACAGATAATACAGATAACACAGATAACAAAGATAATACAGATAATACAGATAATACAGATAACAAAGATAATACAGATAATACAGATAATACAGATAATACAGATAACACAGATAATACAGATAATACAGATAATACAGATAACACAGATAATACAGATAATACAGATAACACAGATAATACAGATAACACAGATAATACAGATAATACAGATAACATAGATACAGATAACACAGATAACACAGATAATACAGATAACACAGATAACACAGATAACACAGATAATACAGATAATACAGATAATACAGATAACACAGATAACACAGATAATACAGATAACACAGATAACACAGATAACACAGATAACACAGATAATACAGATAACATAGATAACACAGATATACAGATAACACAGATAACACAGATAATACAGATAATACAGATAACCACAATAATACAGATAACACAGATAATACAGATAATACAGATAATACAGATAACACAGATAATACAGATAACACAGATAATACAGATAACAGATAATACAGATAACACAGATAACACAGATAATACAGATAACACAGATAACACAGATAACACAGATAATACAGATAACCAGATAACACAGATAATACAGATAACACAGATAACACAGATAATACAGATAATACAGATAACACAGATAACACAGATAATACAGATAACACAGATAACACAGATAATACAGATAATACAGATAATACAGATAATACAGATAACACAGATAATACAGATAACACAGATAACACAGGATAATACAGATAACACGATAATACAGATAACACAGATAATACAGATAATACAGATAACACAGATAATCAGATAATACAGATAATACAGATAACACAGATAACACAGATAATACAGATAATACAGATAACACAGATAATACAGATAACAGATAATACAGATAAAACACAGATAACACAATATAATACAGATAACACAGATAATACAGCTAATAATACAGATAACACAGATAATACAGATAACACAGATATACAGATAATACAGATAATACAGAAATACAGATAACACAGATAATACAGATAATACAAGATAACACAGATAATACAGATAACACAGATAATACAGATAACACAGATAACACAGATAATACAGATAATACAGATAATACAGATAACGCAGATAATACAGATAATACAGATACACAGATAACACAGATAATACAGATAATACAGATAACACAGATATACAGATAATACAGATAACACAGATAACACAGATAATACAGATAACACAGATAATACAGATAATACAGATAACACAGATAATACAGATAATACAGATAACACAGATAACACAGATAATACAGATAACACAGATAATACAGATAACACAGATAATACAGATAATACAGATAACACAGATAATACAGATAATACAGATAATACAGATAACACAGATAATACAGATAATACAGATAACACAGATAATACAGATAACACAGATAATACAGATAATACAGATACAACAGATAATACAGATAACACAGATAATACAGATAATACAGATAACACAGATAATACAGATAATACAGATAATACAGATAATACAGATAACACAGATAATACAGATAACACAGATAATACAGATAATACAGATAACACAGATAATACAGATAACACAGATAATACAGATAATACAGATAACACAGATAATACAGATAATACAGATAATACAGATAACACAGATAATACAGATAATACAGATAAACAGATAATACAGATAACACAGATAATACAGATAATACAGATAACACAGATAATACAGATAACACAGATAATACAGATAATACAGATAACACAGATAATACAGATAACACAGATAATACAGATAATACAGATAATACAGATAACACAGATAACAAGATAACACAGATAATACAGATAACACAGATAACACAGATAATACAGATAACACAGATACACAGATAAACAGATAATACAGATAATACAGATAATACAGATAACACAGATAATACAGATAATACAGATAATACAGATACAGATAAACAGATAACACAGATAATACAGATAATACAGATAATACAGATAATACAGATAATACAGATAACACAGATAACACAGATAATACAGATAATACAGATAACACAGATAACACAGATAACAAAGATAATACAGATAATACAGATAATACAGATAACAAAGATAATACAGATAATACAGATAATAAGATACTCAGATAATACAGATAATACAGATAATACAGATAACACAGATAATACAGATAATACAGATAACACAGATAACACAGATAACACAGATAACACAGATAACACAGATAATACAGATAACACAGATAACACAGATAACACAGATAACACGATAATACAGATAATACAGATAACACAGATAATACAGATAACACAGATAATCAGAAATACAGATAATACAGATAATACAGATAATACAGATAATACAGATAACACAGATAACACACAGATAATACAGATAACACAGATAACACAGATAATACAGATAACACAGATAATACAGATAATACAGATAACACAGATAATACAGATAATACAGATAATACAGATAATACAGATAACACAGATAATACAGATAATACAGATAATACAGATAACAAGATAATACAGATAACACAGATAATACAGATAATACAGATAATACAGATACACAGATAATACGATAATACAGATAATACAGATAACACAGATAACACAGATAATACAGATAACACAGATAATAACGATAATACAGATAACACAGATAACACAGATAACACAGATAACACAGATACACAGATAACACAGATAACACAGATAACACAGATAATACAGATAACACAGATAATACAGATAATACAGATAACACAGATATACAGATAATACAGATAACACAGATAACACAGATAACACAGATAACACAGATAACACAGATAACACAGATAACACAGATAATACAGATACACAGATAATACAGATAACACAGATAATACAGATAATACAGATAACACAGATAATACAGATAATACAGATAACACAGATAACACAGATAATACAGATAACACAGATAATACGATAACACAGATAATACAGATATACAGATAACACAGATAACACAGATAATACAGATAACACAGATAATACAGATAACACAGATAATACAGATAATACAGATAATACAGATAATACAGATAATACAGATAACACAGATAACACAGATAACACAGATAATACAGATAACACAGATACACAGATAATACAGATAACACAGATAATACAGTAATACAGATAACACAGATAATACAGATAACACAGATAATACAGATAATACAGATAACACAGATAATACAGATAACACAGATATACAGATAATACAGATAACACAGATAATACAGATAACACAGATAACACAGATAATACAGATAACACAGATAATACAGATAATACAGATAACACAGATAATACAGATAACACAGATCACAGATAACACCGATAATACAGATAACACAGATAATACAGATAATACAGATAACACAGATAATAAAGATAACACAGATAATACAGATAATACAGATAACACAGATAATACAGATAATACAGATAATACAGATAACACAGATAATACAGATAACACAGATAATACAGATAATACAGATAATACAGATAATACAGATAAACCAGATAATACAGATAACACAGATAATACAAGATAATACAGATAATACAGATAACACAGATAACACAGATAACACAGATAATACAGATAACACAGATAATACAGAGAATACAGATAACACAGATAATACAGATAATACAGATAACACAGATAATACAGATAATACAGATAACACAGATAATAATATGAAAAGTATAATTTGCTCAGAGTCCAGAGACAGTTGTGGTTCGGTCCGGACTTTGAGGATGCCTGGTCTCTCTGTACATGCTTGGTATCTATGGATAGGTATCATCTACGCTGTACATGCTTGGTATCTATGGATAGGTATCATCTAAGCTGTACATGCTTGGTATCTATGGATAGGTATCAGTCTAAGCTGTACATGCTTGGTATCTATGGATAGGTATCAGTCTAAGCTGTACATGCTTGGTATCTATGGATAGGTATCAGTCTAAGCTGTACATGATTGCACATGCAGTCATTTTAAGCATGAAGTCCCATTTGCCTGTGAAATGGAAATGTGTGGAATTGTGAGTTGCAGTTGACAAGAGGCACTGGATTGTAATTGTTATATTTGTTTATTCTTAAATTCCTTTATTGTGCTGAAGAGGCTGAGGCCTGATTTATCACAAGGATGTCAGGTGTGTGAATCCTATTTTGACCTGATGGATAAAAGCAGAAACCATCCTCAGAATCTATGTTCAAAGGCCATCATCATTTTCTGTTTAAAGCAGCTTTGCTAGATGTTTATTATGTCAAGAAATGCCCTTAACTTGTGTTTTGTTGCAAAACGTGCATTTTTTCAAATCCATATCTTCAGCATGTGAAGAATGCATGTTATCAACGTCTAGCAAAGCTGCTTTAAACAGAAAATGATGATGGCATGGGGTCTGCGAGACACAGAGGAACTCAGCCTGAGCACACACACACACACTCACGGCTAGGGGGTGTGTGTGTGTGTGTGTGTGTGTGTGTAGCTTTTAGCTAATTTCTATCTGCAGGTAGACAACAATCAAAGGTGTGTGTGTGGAAATCTGTTACGTCACTATACCCAAGAAGTAAACAATGGAAAAAGAGAAATGTCCAACGAGGCGTTCTGGGGCAGCAGAGACAGGTCTTCTCTGTGTTAGAGTTGTACTCCCTACAGGGTGCACTTTGAGACTCTGCAGACCGTTTACAGAAAAAGCTTCATAACACAAGGGGACGGGTAATAACCGGAAAAGCATGACATGGGCCCTTTAAGAGAGAGAATGTTTTGTGTGCTAAAGTGGACAAAAGATGTACAAAATGTTCATATATTTGAATTAAATCGTAATAAATAACTGAATAATTAATGGTCTCTTTATTTGTTTGTTCATTTTCGATGTCTGACATCAAGGTTGATTCAATGACTTTTTGCTATCTGATAATAACATTGTTTCAATGTATAATGCAACGCATAATATACCAGTGGCACCGAAGTGGGCCGGTCGAGACGCCCGGGCTGATCTTTAGTCCCGGTCCGCCCCTGCCCTACTTCATTACTGACATTAACATCATTGTTAAGTTAACTAAATGGGGGTAAAGTTCCCGGCACTGAGTACTCTTTTTGGTGTGAACGCGACATAAGGGGTACTAACGGAACTAAACGGGGAAAGTGCTCCGGTGTGAACGCAACACGCCTATTGTAAGTTACAGGTTGTGTTTAAATATGCGAAGGAGGTGTTATGTAAAGCTAACTGTTGGTGAGTTTAGGAGAAATCTGCAGACACAAAGTTATCAATAACTTTAAGAATAATAAATAAGTTCTCCACTCGTCTGAGAGAACTATGAGAGTTAGATAAAAAACATGGAGCAGAGCATGAATTAATAAATCATCTTCTGCCTCTGGCGTGTTTCTCTTTCTGAAGCGCTGCTTTAATCAATAATGGAAATACCTGTCAGCTGCAGACGGAGACCGTGAGGACATGCCTCCCATCAATAATCAATACCTCTCTCTGCGGAGCACAAACTCAGGTAGTTGATATAACTGAGTTTAACCCGAGGAGGAAAGACCCTGAACATCATCTTATATGAGATAAGAGCACGTTCCTGTTTAATAATATATTAGTATTTATTTTACATTTAACAACTTCAACATCACTTTTGGACTGTGGGAGATCGCAGTTCCTATTTTCTGACATTTTAAAGAATTATTCTTCATAAATAATCATTTAAAGTTATATAAATAAATACCTAATCTTGATAATAACATCATGAACTCTGATGGGCTTCACTTCACTGCTCATCATTACACAAACTCTCCTAAAGGGTTTTAGAAATGTGAATTTTCTACCATTTCAGGCGTCATTTACTTCCCATTACTCTAAGGTTTGAAAGTCAATCCGTTCACTTTAATATTTACGAGTCAGCAGAATTTCAAAGTGCAGCGTCACTGTTTTACATCTAATGTCTGACAGCTCGGGACTTTTTAAATCCATCGTTTAGAATGAATTACTAATGCAGTAGCTGCACTTACAACCACTTAACAACATATCTATCTTTCATAACTCCAATCCAATTTATTTCTATTGCACATTTAAAAACAACAGAGTTGAACAAAGTGCTGTACATCTACAACTGCATAAAAACACAGCATAGATACATGAAAAACAGACAGGACACAAATGTAAAACACGAGACACTGAAACCAGATCAGAAGCCACAGACTGAGACACTCTCCTACACGACATACAAGCAATACAAAACACTAGGAAGATAAAACCCAAATGTAAAAGCACAAGGGTCCCCTGGTCTGTAAGAGCAAGTCTAACCTGGAGGAGCAAGTCTAACCTGGAGGAGCAAGTCTAACCTGTAAGAGCAAGTCTAACCTGGAGGAGCAAGTCTAACCTGGAGGAGCAAGTCTAACCTGGAGGAGCAAGTCTAATCTGAGGAGCAAGTCTAACCTGGAGGAGCAAGTCTAACCTGGAGCAAGTCTAACTGGAGGAGCAGTCTAACCTGGAGGAGCAAGTCTAACTGTAAGAGCAAGTCTAACCTGGAGAGCAAGTCTAACCTGTAGGAGCAAGTCTAACCTGGAAGCAAGTCTAACCTGGAGGAGCAAGTCTAACCTGTAAGAGCAAGTCTAACCTGGAGCAAGTCTAACCTGTAAGAGCAAGTCTAACCTGGAGGAGCAAGTCTAACCTGGAGGAGCAAGTCTAATCTGGAGGAGCAAGTCTAACCTGGAGGAGCAAGTCTAACCTGTAAGAGCAAGTCTAACCTGTAGAGCAAGTCTAACTGTAAGAGCAAGTCTAACCTGGAGGAGCAAGTCTAACTGGAGGAGCAAGTCTAACTGGAGGAGCAAGTCTAACCTGTAAGAGCAAGTCTAACCTGGAGGAGCAAGTCTAATCTGTAAGAGCAAGTCTAACCTGGAGGAGCAAGTCTAACCTGAGGAGCAAGTCTAATCTGTAAGAGCAAGTCTAACCTGGAGGAGCAAGTCTAACCTGGAGGAGCAAGTCTAACCTGTAAGCAAGTCTAACCTGTAAGAGCAAGTCTAACCTGTAGAGCAAGTCTAACCTGGAGGCAAGTCTAACCTGTAAGAGCAAGTCTAACCTGGAGGAGCAAGTCTAACCTGGAGCAAGTCTAACCTGGAGGAGCAAGTCTAATCTGTAAGAGCAAGTCTAACCTGGAGGAGCAAGTCTAATCTGTAAGAGCAAGTCTAATCTGTAAGAGCAAGTCTAACCTGGAGGAGCAAGTCTAACCTGGAGGAGCAAGTCTAATCTGGAGGAGCAAGTCTAACCTGGAGGAGCAAGTCTAACCTGTAAGAGCAAGTCTAACCTGGAGAGCAAGTCTAATCTGTAAGAGCAAGTCTAACCTGGAGGAGCAAGTCTAACCTGGAGGAGCAAGTCTAACTGTAAGAGCAAGTCTAACCTGTAGGAGCAAGTCTAACCTGGAGGAGCAAGTCTAATCTGGAAGGAGCAAGTCTAACCTGGAGGAGCAAGTCTAACCTGGAGGAGCAAGTCTAACCTGTAAGAGCAAGTCTAACCTGGAGGAGCAAGTCTAATCTGGAGGACAAGTCTAACCTGTAAGGCAAGTCTAACCTGTAGAGCAAGTCTAACCTGGAGGAGCAAGTCTAACCTGGAGGGCAAGTCTAACCTGGAGGAGCAAGTCTAACCTGGAGGAGCAAGTCTAACCTGGAGGGGCAAGTCTAACCTGAGGAGCAAGTCTAATCTGTAAGAGCAAGTCTAACCTGGAGGAGCAAGTCTAATCTGTAAGAGCAAGTCTAATCTGTAAGAGCAAGTCTAACCTGGAGGAGCAAGTCTAACCTGGAGGAGCAAGTCTAATCTGGAGGAGCAAGTCTAACCTGGAGGAGCAAGTCTAACCTGGAGGAGCAAGTCTAACCTGGAGGGGAAAGTCTAACCTGGAGGGCAAGTCTAACCTGGAGAGCAAGTCTAACCTGGAGGGGAAGTCTAACCTGGAGGAGCAAGTCTAACCTGGAGGGCAAGTCTAACTGGAGGAGCAAGTCTAACCTGGAGAGCAAGTCTAACCTGGAGGAGCAAGTCTAACCTGTAAGAGCAGTCTAACCTGGAGGAAAGTCTAACATGGAGGAGCAAGTCTAACCTGTAGAGCAAGTCTAACCTGGAGGGCAAGTCTAAACTGGAGGGCAAGTCTAACCTGGAGGAGCAAGTCTAACCTGGAGGAGCAAGTCTAACCTGGAGGAGCAAGTCTAATCTGGAGGAGCAAGTCTAACCTGGAAGCAAGTCTAACCTGGAGGAGCAAGTCTAATCCTGGAGGAGCAAGTCTAATCTGTAGGAGCAAGTCTAACCTGGAGGAGCAAGTCTAACCTGGAGGGGCAAGTCTAACCTGTAAGAGCAAGTCTAACCTGGAGGAGCAAGTCAACCTGGAGGAGCAAGTCTAACCTGGAGGGCAAGTCTAACCTGGAGGAGCAAGTCTAACCTGGAGGAGCAAGTCTAATCTGGAGGAGCAAGTCTAACCTGTAGAGCAAGTCTAACCTGGAGGAGCAAGTCTAATCTGGAGGAGCAAGTCTAACCTGGAGGAGCAAGTCTAACCTGGAGGAGCAAGTCTAACTGGAGGAGCAAGTCTAACCTGGAGAGCAAGTCTAACCTGGAGGAGCAAGTCTAACCTGAGGAGCAAGTCTAACCTGGAGGAGCAAGTCTAACCTGGAGGAGCAAGTCTAATCTCGAGGGCAAAGTCTAACCTGGAGGAGCAAGTCTAACCTGGGAGCAAGTCTAACCTGGAGGGCAAGTCTAACCTGGAGGAGCAAGTCTAATCTGGAGGGCAAGTCTAACCTGGAGGAGGGCAAGTCTAATCCTGGAGGAGCAAGTCTAACCTGAAACCTGGAGGCAAGTCTAACCTGGAGGAGCAAGTCTAACCTGAGGAGCAAGTCTAATCTGGAGGGGAAAGTCTAATCTGGAGGAGCAAGTCTAATCTGGAGGGCAAAGTCTAACCTGGAGGAGCAAGTCTAATCTGGAGGGGAAGTCTAACTGGAGGAGCAAGTCTAACCTGGAGGAGCAAGTCTAATCTGGAGGGGCAAGTCTAACCTGGAGGGGCAAGTCTAACCTGGAGGAGCAAGTCTAACCTGAAACCTGGAGGGGCAAGTCTAACCTGGAGGAGCAAGTCTAACCTGGAGGAGCAAGTCTAATCTGGAGGGGAAAGTCTAATCTGGAGGAGCAAGTCTAATCTGGAGGAGCAAGTCTAACCTGGAGGAGCAAGTCTAACTGGAGAAGTCTAACCTGGAGGAGCAATCTAATCTGGAGGGAAAGTCTAGCCTGGAGGAGCAAGTCTAACCTGGAGGGGCAAGTCTAACCTGGAGGAGCAAGTCTAACCTGGAGGGCAAGTCTAACCTGGAAGCATCTAATCTGGAGGGAGTCTAACCTGGAGGGCAAGTCTAACCTGGAGGAGCAAGTCTAACCTGAAACCTGGAGGGGCAAGTCTAACCTGGAGGAGCAAGTCTAACCTGGAGGAGCAAGTCTAACCTGGAGGAGCAAGTCTACTGAACCTGGAGGGGCAAGTCTAACCTGGAGGAGCAAGGCTAACTAAACCTGGAGGGGCAAGTCTAACCTGGAGGAGCAAGTCTAACCTGGAGGAGCAAGTCTAACCTGAAACCTGGAGGGGCAAGTCTAACCTGGAGGAGCAAGTCTAACCTGAAACCTGGAGGGGCAAGTCTAACCTGGAGGAGCAAGTCTAACCTGAACCTGGAGGGGCAATCTAACTGGAGGAGCAAGTCTACCTGAAACCTGGAGGGCAATACGTTCCATAATGTTGGAGCTGCAACAGCAAAGGCTTTGTCTCCTCGCTGCTTTAGCCTTGATGTAGGGACGACCAGAAGGAGTCTGTCAGCCGACCTCAGTGACTGTGTGCGTGCGTGCGTGCGTGCGTGCGTGCGTGCGTGCGTGTGTGTATGGTTTTAAAATATCTGCCAGACGGTGGGGCTAAACAGTTTAGGGCTTTGTATGCAAACAGTAACATTTTCAATCGTATTGAAAAGGAATCTAGCTTCGATTCAACCAACGTTAATATCTAGGCCGTCTCCGATACCGAACTCCGGTGCTGATAAGGCTCTGGTGAACGGCTGTCCAATCTTTTTAGGACTAAACCCCCCAGAATCTACACGCAAGATCACCGTAATCTGTTTACGGGGGCGTTTACAACGTGGCCTCTAACACCGAACTGCCCGTCGTATCACTATTTTAGGCACTCCAGCCACGGATGTCCGACCGCTAGGATAGCAAAAACGGAGTGTATGGTGTAGTAGGTGTTGGTGGGCTGGTAGAACCCCAGAGCAGTATCTAAACTGCCCCTGGAGGAGAAACCCTGTCTCGTTGGGAGACCCCTTGGTAATTAGGGCAGCTTCAGGACCCACAATCCCTAACCCCCAATTTTGATCCCCAGTTATACCAATTAAAAACAATGCAAATGTAATATCAAACCCAGCCAGAGTCAAACATTAATATCACAGCAGTGACATTACCACATCAGCAGAGCATATGTCATATTTCAACATTAATCAAAACTACATCAACCACAGTAACCAATGTGAAACTATAGTTTAACCTTAGCAGAGTTTCTATTCCCCTTAAACAATTTAAAATCCAAATTATCAACTAATGTCAGCCTTTTCCAAGGAAGGGTGTTCTTACCTCACTCTAAGACAGGTGTCTCAGACTCCAGGCCCGCGGGCCAAGCGCGGCCCGCGAGACAGTTTCTCATGGCCCGGTTGTTGATATCACGTAATAGTGTTAATCTGGCCCGCGCGTTTACGTTTGCGCTTTTAGATTTTTATTTTATTTTGGATTGATCCCGCTGCTGGCAGGGAACTGCTGCGCGCAGTTCCCTCGCCCCTCCCCCCTCCGAGGGAACTCCGCCACACGTCAATCAAATGCGCGCAGCGGAATCAATCACAGAGTGATCCAAAAGTGATCCAGAGTGGATGGAAAATATATCGCCCAGTCATGTCTTCATCAAAACTTTCAGGGAAAAGAAAAGTCGATGATGACCACAGAAATTTCAGGAGAAGTGGGAGACTGAATATTTTTTTGTCGAGTACAGGGGAAACGCAACGTGCCTTATATGCACAGAGAAAATTGCTGTATAAGGAGTATAACGTCAAACTTCACTACTCAACTAAACATGCAGAGTATGCAAAATACCTGGGAGACGAGAGAGAGAAAAGAGTCACAGAGCTAAAAACATTTCTATGGAAGCAACAAAATCTCTTCAAGAAAGGAAGCAATGAGGCTGATTTAGCAGTCGAAGCTAGCTATGTGGTGAGTGAGATGATTGCTAAGGCGGGAAAGCCGTTCACGGAAGGCGAGTTTGTGCATATGACAATGTCAAAGCATTCTCTACAACACTGGTGTTATGGAAAGCCCAGCTCCCTCAGAAAAACCTCTGCCATTTCCCAGCATGCAAGGCTCTCATGGACAGGGGCACAGCATTCAGTGGTGAGAAGTATGTTGATGCCATTGTGAAGCTACAGGAGGAATTTGATCAGCGGTTTGCAGACTTCAAGACACACAGAGCCACTTTCCAAATGTTTGCAGACCCCTTCTCCTTTGATGTGGAAAATGCCCCTGGTGTGCTTCAAATGGAGCTCATTGACCTGCAGTGCAATTCTGAGCTCAAAGCCAAGTTCAGGGAAGTGAATGGGAAAGCAGACAAGCTTGGACAGATCATGAGAGAATTGCCCCCCTCCTTCCCTGAGCTTTCCAGGATGTTCAAGCGGACCATGTGCCTTTTTGGGAGCACATATATGTGTGAACAGCTCTTCTCCACCATGGACTTCAATAAGTCAAAATACAGGTCCAGACTTACTGATGAACATCTTCAAGCCATACTAAGGGTTTCAACTGCTTCCTCCCTCAAACCAAATGTGGCTCAGCTGTGTGAGAGGAAGCGCTGCCAGGTCTCTACCAGCAAGGAGTAGGCAAGAGCAACTGTGAATAGTTATGTTGTGAAGAACCGTTCATGTTAAGAAGATGTTGAAGAACTGTTAATGTTGTATTTTTAATACATGTTTTGTGGAATACTTGAAGCGGCCCAGACTTGCCCAGACTCTACGCCAGACTCTACGCCCAGACTCTACGCCCAGACTCTACGCCAGACTCTACGTCCAGACTCTACGCCCAGACTCTACGTCCAGACTCTACGCCCAGACTCTACGCCAGACTCTACGTCCAGACTCTACGTCCAGACTCTACGTCCAGACTCTACGCCCAGACTCGTCCAGACTCTACGCCCAGACTCTACGCCCAGACTCGTCCAGACTCTACGTCCAGACTCTACGTCCAGACTCTACGTCCAGACTCTACGTCCAGACTCTACGCCAGACTCTACGTCCAGACTCTACGTCCAGACTCTACGCCCAGACTCTACGTCCAGACTCTACGTCCAGACTCTACGTCCAGACTCTACGTCCAGACTCTACGCCCAGACTCTACGCCCAGACTCTACGTCCAGACTCTACGCCCAGACTCTCCAGACTCTACGCCCAGACTCTACGCCCAGACTCGTCCAGACTCTACGCCCAGACTCGTCCAGACTCTACGTCCAGACTCTACGCCAGACTCTACGCCCAGACTCTACGTCCAGACTCTACGTCCAGACTCTACGCCCAGACTCGTCCAGACTCTACGCCCAGACTCTACGCCCAGACTCTCCAGACTCTACGTCCAGACTCTACGTCCAGACTCTACGTCCAGACTCTACGTCCAGACTCTACGTCCAGACTCTACGTCCAGACTCTACGCCCAGACTCTACGCCCAGACTCTACGTCCAGACTCTACGCCCAGACTCGTCCAGACTCTACGCCCGACTCTACGCCCAGACTCGTCCAGACTCTACGCCCAGACTCTACGTCCAGACTCTACGCCCAGACTCTACGCCCAGACTCTACGTCCAGACTCTACGCCCAGACTCTACGTCCAGACTCTACGCCCAGACTCTACGCCCAGACTCGTCCAGACTCTACGCCCAGACTCTACGCCCAGACTCTACGCCCAGACTCGTCCAGACTCTACGCCCAGACTCGTCCAGACTCTACGTCCAGACTCTACGCCCAGACTCTACGCCCAGACTCTACGTCCAGACTCTACGTCCAGACTCTACGCCCAGACTCGTCCAGACTCTACGCCCAGACTCTACGCCCGACTCGTCCAGACTCTACGTCCAGACTCTACGTCCAGACTCTACGTCCAGACTCTACGTCCAGACTCTACGCCCAGACTCTACGCCCAGACTCTACGTCCAGACTCTACGCCCAGACTCGTCCAGACTCTACGCCCAGACTCTACGCCCAGACTCGTCCAGACTCTACGTCCAGACTCTACGCCCAGACTCTACGCCAGACTCTACGCCCAGACTCTACGCCCAGACTCTACGCCCAGACTCTACGCCCAGACTCTACGTCCAGACTCTACGCCCAGACTCTACGTCCAGACTCTACGCCCAGACTCTACGCCCAGACTCGTCCAGACTCTACGCCCAGACTCTACGCCCAGACTCTACGCCCAGACTCGTCCAGACTCTACGCCCAGACTCTACGTCAGACTCTACGTCCGACTCTACGCCCGGACTCTACGTCCAGACTCTACGCCCAGACTCTACGTCCAGACTCTACGCCCAGACTCTACGCCCGGACTCTACGTCCAGACTCTACGTCCAGACTCTACGCCCAGACGCCGTCCAGACTCTACGCCCAGACTCTACGCCCAGACTCTACGTCCAGACTCTACGTCCAGACTCTACGTCCAGCGGCCCCCAGGTAAATGGAGTCTGAGACCCCTGCTCCAAGACCAAGCAGATACCTTCAGAGACCACCAGAGAGACCAGGAGTTGGGTCGAAATGTACAAAGTACAAACCGGTTTTATTAAGGTTTTAACAAAAATTGAGGAATAAAAGAATCCTTAAAAAATAACAAAGACACCAAGTCAGAATACGAAAGCCACAGGTTCATGCTTGAGGTCCAGGGCCTCAGAAAACTTCCCCAAGCTCTCACGCCTCAAACAGCCCCCCTTTCTCTTCACACATCATCTTGTATAGTCTCTTGCCTCCTCCCTCTCTGCATCAGGTGGTCTCCCCTTTTCTCTCTTTGAGGGAGAAGCAGGTCACATATGTTCAACTTTTACTTAATGAACAATTACAAATGGAAAGTTAAATTAAAACAAATAAAGACTTATAGTAATGATATGCAATTTGAACGAGAGGGAATATGAACATGTTTCATGAAAGCAGAACACATTGTCAATGTCATGTCTTTAGAATCAAGTTTTTTCTTTAAACATTTAATTTCAAATACGCAAACTTTATACTTTAATTCATGAACAGAGACAGTGAGGACAGCTTGTCTCTGATTCGCTGGCCCAGGAAGTTGATTCGAGTCCTTTGCGTAGGTCGCCTGCATCCTGTGCCTCATTGTCTTCATACCGCTGTAACCACTCTCAAGGTGTCAGAAACCACAAGCGCCTTCTCAGAGGTGTGGCTGGAACTTTTACACTTTTATTGCCCCATCTAGAATGCGTAGTGCGCGTAGGTCTAAGGTTCAGAATGTTCTAGTTTCACACGTCTGAGAATACATGATGGAAACATACATCCTTTCTATTACAGCCAATTTAGCATCTTTTATCCATGGTAAGCTTAATAGAGGTCGGCGAGGTAAAGGTCAGGTCTGACACGGCCACTGAAACAGCAGAACTGTCAACAGTATTCTCAAACTGACTGGTAGCCAGTGTGACGAGGCGAGTACAGGCGTAATATGTTCACGCCTGTACTCGCCTCGCCACACTGACTGGTAGCCAGTGTGACGAGGCGAGTACAGGCGTAATATGTTCACGCCTGCCTGTCCTTGTAAGGAGGCGCGCAGCAGCATTCTGGACCAGCTGCAGGCGAGACAGGGAAGCCTTGCTTACTCCAATGTACAGAGCATTGCAGTAATCCAGTTTAGTGGATAGAAAACAATGTATTACTCTCTCAAAGTCATTCAAAGAAAGGAAAGGCTTGACCTTGCTAAAAGTCTTAGCTGAAAGAAGCTGGATTTGACCACAGAATTGATCTGTTTGTCGAGTTTGAAATCACGATCAATCCGTACACCCAGGTTTGTTACAATGGGTTTCACATATGGGACAAGAGAATCCAGCACAGGCGGGGCATTGGGGCCAGCACTGGGTCCAAACATTATCACTCGGTCTTTTTTTCAATGAATTTAAAAAAGTTCACGGGCCATCCAGGCTCTGATGTCCTGCAGACAGTCAGACAGACGTTGCTGAGGGTTTGGGTCATTTATTTTCAGGGGCATGTAGATTAGCGAGTCATCTGCATAAAAATGAAATGAGACGCCATATTTTTGAATAGCCGCTTTCACACCAAGTACTTTGCCGTACTTAGTGCCGGCACTTAGTACCCCAGCACTTAGTACCCCAGCACTTAGTAACCCAGCATTAGTAACCCAGCACTTAGTACCCCAGGGCACTAAGTACCAATCGCGTTCACAACGAGTACTTTTCCCTGAGGGAAGATTACGCAAATGAGCCGCTGACGTCACTTCGTCTTCTTCTGCTTTGGGTTTACTGGCAGGCCGCAAACAACTTCACGGCGTATACTGCCACCCGAAGTCCCGGCCGGAAGTCCCCGGAGTTGGGCCTTCCGAGTAAATCGCCAGAATGCCGACACCTCCTCATCTCCACCGCTCCCATGTTTTCTTTGTGTTGCCATAAGTTAGTCTCTCTCCGTTGGTGCGCTGGGCTAATGCTAATAATGCTAATGCCAGCAAATACAATGGCGGCTTCACAAAACTTTTCAGAGTTTTACGGGGCGTGGTTTGCAATTCGCCCAGCCAATAGAAATTGGTACTTTTTTGGTACCACCTCTCAGCAGTCACTGAAAATGGGGGTAAAAGTTCCGGCACTAAGTACTCTTTTTGGTGTGAACGCGACATAAGGGGTACTAACGGAACTAAAACAGGAAAAGTACGGGGAAAAGTACTCCGGTGTGAACGCGCCTATTGCGTTCACACCGGAGTACTTTGCCGTACTTAGTTCCCAGCACTTAGTTCCCCTATGGAACTAAGAGCTGATCGCGTTCACACCGGAATAAGTTCCCTGAGGGAGGATTAGGCAAATGAAGCCGCTGACGGCACTTCGTATTCTTCTGCTTTGGGTTTACTGGCAGGCCGCACACAACTTCACGGCGTATACTGCCACCCGAAGTCCCCGGCCGGAAGTCCCCGGAGTTGGGGAAGGCTTCAGTAGAAGCTGCTGGGACTCCCAGCAGCTTCTACTGAAGCCTTCCGAGTAAATCGCCAGAACGCCGACACTCCTCATCTCCACCGCTCCCATGTTTACTTTTGTGTTGCCATAAGTTAGTCTCTCTGCGTTTGTGCGCTGGGCTAATGCTAATGCTAATAATGCTAATGCGAGGATAATAAAATGGCGGCTCTACAAAACATTTCAGAGTTTTACGGGGCGTGGTTTGCAATTCGCCCAGCCAATCAGAACTGGGCACTTTCCCCCCCCCAGGAGAGTACCACCTCTCAGCAGGCACTGAAAATGGGGGTAAAAGTTCCCGGCACTAAGTACTCTTTTGGTGTGAACGCGACATAAGGGGTACTAACGGAACTAAACGGGAAAAGTACTCCGGTGTGAACACGCCTATTGATAGCGCCCATAACTGTTGCTGACTCTCTGTGTGTGTGTGTGTGTGTGTGGTGTGGTGTGTGTGTGTGTGTGTGTGTGTGTGTGTGTGTGTGTGTGTGTGTGTGTGTGTGTGTGTGTGTGTGTGTGTGTGTGTGTGGTGTGTGTGTGTGTGTGTGTGTGTGTGTGTGTGTGTGTGTGTGTGTGTGTGTGTGTGTGTGTGTCATCCATACATTAATGAGGATCTGCAGAAGTGATGTTCTCACACAAACAAACCTGAGGAGACAAGAAACGCATGTGAAATAACCTGAAGGGTTGTTTCTGTGTGTGTGTGTCTACAGTGTATGTGTGTGTGTGTGCAGTTTCTCTCCAGGGAAATCTGCCGGCCTCTGCAGCATCGATGACACACCCTGCACAGAATATATAAATAAATGAAAACACACATATACTGTATATATACACGACATATGTATATGTATATATATATATATATACACACAGGCCTGTGTGTATATATATATATATACACACAGGCCTGTGTGTATATATATATATATATATACACACAGGCCTGTGTATGATCCTCAGGAGGAGCTGCAGCTCAGTGATTCATGACACACAAACACCAAAATATGTGTAATTATGTAGAAACTGAGTCCAGATCTCATTCGACAGCGAGTGGAGGTACCAGAGGTGTGTGTGTGTGTGTGTGTGTGGGGTGGTGTGTGTGTGTGGGTGATAGCAGCCTCTACTTTAAGATGTACACAGATACACAGAGACAGGCGTTGTAGTGAAACCGTGTTTCTTTATTCACACCATTTTCTACTCCAGCTATGTTAGAAGTTAACATACGTGTCAATCCTCTATTCCTATGACCTCTCATCCGTCTGTACACACTATATAAAAAGGTTATAATATGTTTAGAAACTGGAGGGTGGAGGATCAACATGTCTCCTTCTCCTCCTCCACCCTCTGGTATTTTTTCATGAAACAAAAGACATGTTGAAGGCGTTATCCCCGCGGCCTGCAGGTATTAAAGCGTGACACACACCTGCTAACAACACGACACAATACACTCCAGAGTTTAAGCATTTCATAGAAACAAAAGAGAAGAAGATATTTACAGTGAGGTAAACACATTGGTCTTTAAGAGGAGGTATTTGTGACCTTTTTAATATGTTAATTATGCTCTTTTGTTTCTCAGGACGACGTCTAGAAGCAGACAACCATGCAGAGGCACCAAATAAACATGATAAAGCTTTGATGCTACGCTGCAGCTGACCCCTGACCCCACTTCCTGTGTGTCACCTGATGGAGGCCCACTTCCTGTGTGTCACGGATGGAGGGCCCCCTGCTGGGCGGAGGTTCCCCCCCCCTCACAGTGTGTGGATCTGCTCGCATAGATAGGTGTGTTCGATGCAGCTTTGCATAACGAGAGTACATTCACAGCTGAGTGAGGATAATATTCTGCTGCTGGCATAGATAGAGATAAACCCTCCACATTCAGGCCCTCCATCATCATCAAAACCCCAAGAGTACTTTCAGAACTCGTTAACAAACTGAAATACACTCCATTTAAGGATTCAAACCCAGGAGAACGAGTCAGACGAGGATCAGATGTAGAGAACGTCACATCGTCTGCCTGCAGGGGCACCAGAGCACACTTTGCACCGTCAGAAATGCAGCTTTTCTTTCTTTGACTAATAATTTAGGATTTAGAAGCATCAATCTACCCCTGATCTTTCTCCACACTCATTAAGAGTTCTTAGTCTTCAGATTTAAGCACTAGTCTAGGCCAAAATCCTTCAAATTCAAGCATGTAAGAGCATAGTTTGAGATAAAGAGAACTAGCCACAGCTCACTCTCATGCACGTTGATGCAGATTGGGCCAAAGACCAGGATTTCCCTCTGAAACTGACTCTCAAAGTGTGCTCTGTTCCCCCTCTGTGTTCGATCCTCTCATAGTTTCAGGTGTTTTTCTTTATTACCTGCTCCAGGTGAGCGGGTGTTTGTGTTTTTTGAGGCCGGCTGCAGCGCTGTAGCTCGGAGAAACATCTGCTAACGTGGAATGAGCGGAGAGAGAAAAGAAGGCGAGGATCTGTACAGAAAGTCATCCCGTTAGAAAGAAAGAAGGCTGCTGGTGACTTTAAGACAGATGAAGGTCTCGTACCCGAGGTGAGCTTTTGTTGTTGCTGATGTCCCAGAGAATGACTTTATATGGATCTTTAACACATGAAGGTCTCCAGTCCAGTTTGGCCACTTTAGTACACATTAAACATTAAATCAGCACAGACCCTTTTTGTATTCAATATAGCAGCGAAATCCACTTCTTCCAACACCAGGATCTTCTGTTGTCCTCCAGATATTTACAGTAATGTTCTGCTGACCTTTTTTACATATCTAAGATTTCTTCTGCTTATGACCAACGTCTGCCGAGGAACCACTGAAACATCTCCTGATGACGGATATGTGACTTTACACATTTTGTACACTTTGAGAAGCTGCAGGATCCATGTGTGTGATGCACTTCTTTAGAAATACACCTCCTCCTAACAGACGGACAGACAACTCTGCAGAAGGAGAGGGAGTACATGTCCAAATATACGATTAGAGATGGTAAGATTGGTAATACTTTAGGACGCCTCGTTGGATTTATAAAAGTGGAAAGAAACTGCAGAGAAAGAAACAAGGCGAGCATTTCTTTTTTGCCGCTGTTGTGATTTGTCCTTCAGTAAATGAGTAACTGTCCTAGTTATTTAATGACTGCAGGGAAGATAGAAACTGTAGGACATCTGGGTACATTTGGATAAATGAAATCAGATTGGAAGTGGACAAATAGTTAAAGAAATCTCCTAAATGGAGCATTTGTCCGTCTGGAAATATATAGGTGTCTTAGCTTCAAATCCCTTTAGGGAGAAGGACTCTGGGACGCCAGCGACAATTTGGACTAATACAATAAGTTGGAAGTGGATAAACTAATCTAAATGTTGCAGGAATGGAGCCAGGATGATCCGCTTGCTGCAGATGAGGTCCAGTTTATTTAGAAAAGCTGAAATGATATTGAGTTGTCTCGTTAGGAGGAGGTGTAAGAAGAGGAGCATCAGCTGAGAGCTAGTTTAGATCCTCCTGCAGCACTTCACCCTCTAAAGGTTTTTGATATCTCCGACTCACACTCTTCTGAAAGGTGTGTGTGTCGTATTGACATGGCACAGAGATCAGATTCAGGCGATCTGAAGGTATTTACATCCAACACATAGCAGCACATCAACACTTTATGCATCATAAAGAAAGAGAAGAGGCGACAGACTGCAGGTTCAGAAGTGCACTTATTGCTGAACTCTAATATCTGAACTCTAATATCTGATCAATAAGATGAAGAGCAGCAGTCTGTCCAACACTTGAAACTAAATCAGGTGCTACATACATTTTTTTTGTCCTTTAGATAGAATAATGACACTACCTTTATCATAGTAATTATATATATATATATATAGATATCTTTTTTCATAAAAAACAGAACAGAAAATGATAAGAGCTGTCTCTTATGTGTTGGTCCCTTAAGGCTCGGCTGAAACGTCCTTTTTAAATCTGGTGGTTTTTTACATTCTAGTAGAAAAAGACCTCGCCACGAAAAAATAATAAACAATAAACACAACCTGGAAAATCTATGGCTTAGTAAATCTCCGTTTGCTATATTTAGATGGATGTAGTCTCAGAGAAGAACCAAACACTGAAATGTCCTGTTTGTGGAGAAGCTGAGTTGGATTTATGGCACCAGAGTGGGCGGGGGTGCATAGTTCACGTGCACAGATCAGTGTGCACATGAGGGTGTTTGTTGAAGTCCACGTGCGCAGATCAGCGTGCACGTGAGGTTGTATTAAAGCACGGTGTAAGGCATGGCAGCAGCTGAGAGCACAGTCTCTGTTTCTGAAGATTTTGCATATGTTGCAGCATGTTGCCCAGAATGAATGAGGTCATCGTGTCCACTTTCTGTTGCTAAATAAGAAAAGAAAACCTTTAAAAAATGACTCAATAAATTAAACTGAGCTGTCCGCCTCCCTGCGTGAAAAAGAAAAAGTTAAAAAAAGATGTTGATGATGATGATGATGATGATGGGTGGTGAGGAAACCTGCAGCTCACTGTGCTACTGACACTCAGAGCAGGGCTGCAAACTGATGCTAACAGATGCTAACGGCTGCTAACAGCTGCTAACGAATGCAAACAGCTGCCAACTGCTAACTGATGCTAACGGCTGCCAACTGCTAACTGCTGCTAACGGCTAACTGCTGCAAAGTAATGCTAACTGCTGCTAACAACTTACGGCTGTAAACTGCTGCTAACTGTTGCTAACAGATGCTAACTGTTGCAAACTGATGCTAACGGCTAACAACTGCTAACTGCTGCTAACGGCTAACTGCTGCAAAGTAATGCTAACTGCTGCTAACAACTTACGGCTGCAAACTGCTGCTAACTGCTGCTTTTAGATGCTAACAGCTATTAACAGATGTTAACTGTAGCTAACTGCTGCTTTTAGATGCTAACAGATGTTAACTGTAGCTAACTGCTGCTTTTAGATGCTAACAGATGTTAACTGTAGCTAACTGCTGCTTTTAGATGCTAACAGCTATTAACTGCTGCTAACTGTAGCTAACTGCTGCTTTTAGATGCTAACAGCTATTAACTGCTGCTAACTGTAGCTAACTGCTGCTTTTAGATGCTAACAGCTATTAACTGCTGCTAACTGTAGCTAACTGCTGCTTTTAGATGCTAACAGCTATTAACAGATGTTAACAGCTGCTAACTGTAGCTAACTGCTGCTTTTAGACGCTAACAGCTATTAACAGCTGCTAACTGTAGACTATTTATCTGTGTCATCATCTTAAACTCTTTAAACAGGGGCTTTTTTTTAGTGTTATCCTGCATTAATATCATTTTTCAAACTGATGTTTTTGTCTTCACAAATAATGCTATTTTGCACCAAAAAATAAACGTAACATGGTAATTTTTTTTGACCTTTTGCACCATTACAACCAATTACAGTATGTTGTGCTTATTTATATAAAACAACAATATAAACGCTTTGTCATCAAGACGAAGACGGGACACTTTGACAGAAGGCAGATACCAGATCCACTCTGTCACAATAAAAGCCTTACCCCGGGAGTCCACCGGGTCCGTCTGCGCCGCGTTACGGCTGCGCCGCAGATTTGTTCCGACCTCCTACAGCGTCAAACCCAAGCGTCTTGCCTGCCGGCTCGCAGTTTTTGTTGATTTGGGCATATTTCCTGGACAGGCTACTTTGTGCAGACAAAGTTAATAATAATTGTAATATTCCAGTTATAAACGACATGAATCAAAGATGTGTTGCTGTAATTTAGTGGTAAAAAAAATGCATTCATCATCATAATTATTCTATATATAATTTACACAGTGCCTGCAAACCGGAGGAGAACGCTGGCATTTCTCCTCCTACTTGAAAGACTACGGAGGGATAGGGTCTGCAAAATTAGTTTATTTTGGGGATTGACTGGATGCTCTGACCGCTCCACTTCCTGCCCGGCGCTATGCAACGCCTCGCGTCGCGTCGAAAATAGACCAGCCGCCTATTTTTAGCGGAGCCCAGCGCCGAGACGCCTCTGGGACGATTCTAGCCGTAACGCAGCGCGTCTGGTGGAATAGCACCCATTGACTAGAGTGGCCGCGATCGCTGTGAACGCCGTAACGCGGCCGTAATGCGGCCGTAATGCGGCGCAGACGGACCCGGTGGAATCTAGGGGTCAGACATATAATATTCTCAGGCGAGGGTTATACATTTACATTTAATCATCACCCTTTCGGTGTGTAACAGCTAATGGCTTTAGGGGAATAGAAAAATAAATCTCCTGCACAAAGCATGTTGAACTAAATGTGCATTAGTGAATGTAAAGTATTAATTTGAAAGGACTAGAACTTGTTAAATTGAAATGAGGACCTGATAATTATCCTAGAACACTTTATAGGTACATCCAGTAAACTGTGCATCAGTATTCACTTTTAGATTCAGATATAAACCCCTGATATATTCACTTTTAGATTTGTATCCCTGACAGATTTACAGCTTGCAGCCCTGCCGAAGAGGAGGGAATTAGATCTGAGACGATGATGAAGAGGAGGAGGAGACCCTGAACTCCTGCTGTGTGATGAGAGACCTTCATGTGAGGAAGATGAGCCTCTTTAATGCCTCCGTTAGATCCATCCATGTGTGCAGAACACACACACACACACACACACCACACACACACACACACACACCACACACACACCCACACACACACACACACACACACACACACACACACACACACACACACACCACACCACACACACACACACACACACACACACACACACACACACACACACACACACACAACACACACACACTCCTCAGCTTCATCAGTGAGTGTGATGAGAATAAAAAGCAGAGGAGGGGAAACGTCTTCCCTTCAGAGGAGGGTACTAATGCTAATGATATGGATGCCAGTGTGTGTGTGTGTGTGTGTGGTTGTGTGTCTACATCTTGATGCCCTCTGATTGGCTGAGCTGAGAGAGGGTCTTCTTGATGCGCAGGGCCGTTAGCCTCGCGGCGCTGTTAGCGTACCAACACTCCCTCATGATCTTCGCCATCACCCTCAGTGCCTGAGAGAGGAAAGAGTTAATAAAGATTATATTATATAGATATTCAAGATGTCAAGATTCAAGGCTTTTATTGTCATTTGCTCAGCAGCTACAGTGTAGATATGTACAGGAAAATCTGTGCAACACAATAAGATAAAATAGTGCAAGTAAATACAAATAGAATAGAGAGAGTGCAATAAGAGGCTATATACAAGTGATTGGAATATGATATATTAGATAGATAAATTGTAAGTTGCAAACAGATGAATGTTATGGATGTTCTTTCAACAGTTCAGGTGTTTCATAGTCTTAAGGCCTGTGGGATGAAACTGTCTGAGTCTGGTGGTTTTAGTCCTGATATATAGATTATATACGTATAAAACCAGTCTGGAAACACAACGGCCAACACGTCCTCTCTCTATATATATATACACTCATGGGTTATGATTATTGATGCATTAATGTGTTCATCACAGCTGGAGTTAACCCTGAAACAGTTAATATAAATCCGTCATTTTCCAGTAACTCTCACTCCATCATTTCCTAAATTTAATATCAGATGTTCTGGGAAAAAGTGACGTTTCTGCAGAAAACTCTCGCCTCATTTCCAGGGAAATCATGTGTAAACAGGGGAGAGTCTGCAGAGTGTGTGTGGTGTGTGTGTGTGTGTGTGGTGTGTGTGTGTGTGTGTGTGTGTGTGTGTGTGTGTGTGTGTGTGTGTGTGGTGTGTGTGGTGTGTGTGTGTGTGTGTGTGTGTGTGTGTGTGTGTGTGTATGTCTGTGTCTCTGTCTGACTTCGTACACCGTCATTACAGCAGCAGAGCCTCCCCTTTAAATGCTTTCAGACACAAATCATTTCCTCTAACTCTGATTTAAACTGGTGATCAAACTGTGAAATAACCCTCTGATTTAAAACCATCACAGATTAAAACCTCTGCAACTCTTATGGGAGGGGCTTCAATGGTTTTTAATCACTTTAGACTTGTAGCTGCCACATTTTTGCCGCTCTTGGACTACGGGGATGTTGTGTACATGAACGCCTCAGCTCACTCCCTTCATCTGCTGCACGCTGTCTACCATGGGGCTCTGAGGTTCATAACCAACTGTAACCCCTCCAACCAGTGCACGCTGTACTCTTTAGTCAACTGGACATCACTATCAATGCGCAGATCCCTGCACTGGTACAATCTCATCTATACTATATATATCTATACTATGCTTGGACTGCTGCCCCTCTACATATCCACTTACATATCACACAAACAGTACAGCTATAGACTACGATCTCAAAATGACATCCCTCTGTCCGTCCCCTCAGTACGCACGGTGCTTGGGGAAAAAGCCACATCATACTCTGCCCCCTCGACCTGGAACTCACTTCAGCAGGAACTTAAGCTGACCACTTTGATACCCATCACGGATTTTAAACTACTTTTAAAAAAGCTGGAGAAATGATCTGTGGGTGTTTGCTCCTGCTGTATCTGACTACTGTATATGGATTTCAATGACTACTTTTTACGATGTTGCCTCTGTGTTTAGTGTCCTGTCTGTCTGTAACTGTGTGTGGTGGTGTTCCACTGAACAGGTCTCTCTTGAAAATGAGACCTTGTGTCTCAATGAGATTTTTTACCTCAATAAATAAAGGCTAAATAAAATAAAAAAATAGACCCTAAAGAGGCTCATTGGATCGGAGGAATTCACATTTAATCTGTGAGCAGAGAGTGAAAGTAATATTTAGCAACACTCAGGATATTGCAAAATGCTGAATAAAAGGAACGTGTATCATCATAACGGTTTTACTAATCTGTGTTATCCTTTCTCCTGTGTCTCTGTGGTGTGTGTGAAGCATGGTTTATATTAAAAACTGAAGAAAAACAGGAGAAAAACACTGTGTTTTATCGGGGTTTTCATTAAACAGAGTGAAAGGATCTGCTTCAAAGAGAGCAGCTGATTGGATCTACCAGAATCAAATTGAATAAAATGTTAACGACTCCCTGGACTGTACACACAACACACAGTGTGTGTGGGTGTGTGTGTGTGTGTGTGTGTGTGTGTGTGTGTGTTGTGTGTGTGTGTGTGTGTGTGTGTGTGTGTGTGTGTGTGTGTGTGTGTGTGTGTACCTCGCAGCTCTGCCAGCGGTTGGGGATGTTGGGTCTGAGTTTCTGCTCACACACCACCTTCCTCATCTCCTCCACAGACGGGTCCGACTGCACCAGGTCGTAGTACGGCAGCTGGTAGTCCTCGTGAATGCCTGGAGAGAGGAAATAATACACGTTAGATCATCTGTGTGTGTGTTCAAAAAAGAGGGGCTGTGAGGATCTGTAGAGGTAGCATCGTGCAGAAATGTGCAAAATATACAGAAAGAGCAACAGCAAGTATGTGGCTGCTAACAATGTGTGTGTGTGTGTGTGTGTGTGTGTGTGTGTGAGAGAGACTCTTACCCCCCATGGAGCAGCGGCTGGCGATCTCCCAGAACACCAGCCCCATAGCGTAGATATCGGCTCGCTTAAAGGACTCAAAGTGTTTCATGTTTATAGAATCGTCCAAAACCTCCGGAGCCATGTACCTGAGGGGGGGGGGGACATGGACATATTATATATTATATATATAATAGAGAGATAACAGAGAAATCAGAGAGGAATCAAGAGATAATATAGAGAGAAATCAGAGATAATAGAGAGGAATCAGAGAGGAATCAGAGATAATAGAGAGAAATCAGAGAGGAATCAGAGATAATAGAGAGGAATCAGAGATAATAGAGAGAAATCAGATAATAGAGAGGAATCAGGAGGAATCAGAGATAATAGAGAGAAATCAGAGATAATAGAGAGGAATCAGAGATAATAGAGAGAAATCAGAGATAATAGAGAGGAATCAGAGAGGAATCAGAGATAATAGAGAGAAATCAGAGATAATAGAGAGGAATCAGAGAGGAATCAGAGATAACGAGAGAAATCAGAGAGGAATCAGAGATAATAGAGAGAAATCAGAGAGGAATCAGAGATAATAGAGAGGAATCAGAGATAACAGAGAGAAATCAGAGATAATAGAGAGAATCAGAGATAATAGAGAGAAATCAGAGAGGAATCAGAGAATAGGAGGAATCAGAGATAATAGAGAGGAATCAGAGAAATCGAGAGGAATCAGAGATAATAGAGAAAAATCAGAGATAATAGAGAGAATCAGAGCTAATAGAGAGGAATCAGAGAAATCAGAGATATAGAGAGGAATCAGAGATAATAGAGAGAAATCAGATAATAGAGAGGAATCAGAGAGGAATCAGAGATAATAGAGAGAAATCAGAGATAATAGAGAGGAATCAGAGATAACAGAGAAATCAGAGAGGAATCAGAGATAATAGAGAGAATCAGAGAGGAATCAGATAATAGAGAGAAATCAGAGAGGAATCAGAGATAATAGAGAGAAATCAGAGAGGAATCAGAGAGGAATCGGAGATAATAGAGAGGAATCAGAGAGGAATCAGAGATCAGAGAGGAATCGGAGATAAGAGAGAAATCAGAGAGCAATCAGAGATAATAGAGAGAAATATCAGAAATAAATCAGAGATAATATAAAGATAACACAAGGAGACATGTACCTGTGGGGGGGGGGGGAGATATTATATATATAATATATAGAGATAATCAGAGATAATATAGAGATAAATCAGTTATTTTTATTTCCTGAGTTCTCTTTGTGATTATCTGAGATCCATGAATCAAGGCCTCTGCTGAAAGGGGTTTGTTGTTGAACCTTGAGAAGGATTGTTAAAGACAGAAAGAGAGAACTGAAATCACAGAGCGGTAAATCGTTTATTTCTAAAGGATGAGTTCTTTTGTGCGAGCCTCTCATTCAGAGGAAGGAATCAAGGCCTTTCTGTTGAAGGTTCGTTTGAATGAAAGAACACATTTATTGGTGAGGTCTCTCTTCAGGAGTCACGCACTTATTTCTCTGCTTTTATAGCTTCAGTGAAAGCAGAACTACAGCAGCTCACGAGGGACATTTTATAATAAAGAATAAGGACCTTACAGAGCGGTTATATTATGAGGTGCGCTGCTACAGAAGGACCTGTCTGGAGGAGGATTCGTCAGGCTTTGAAAGTGTTAGGAAATAAAAAGGAGACTTCAAAGGTTAGTGCTTTTGAAAAAGTGAAAAAACAAGAAGATCATGCAGTCTTTATCTTTCTGTGTATTAAGTGTTCTCCTTTGTGCTAGTTTGTGAAGGATGCACGGTGTCTTTAGAGAAAGGAATCAAGGATTGAAGAGGATCTGTTGATGAATGCCTTGAAAACTCTGTTAGGAATAAAGAGAAGAAGAGAGAGGAGGAAGAGAGGGGAGGAAGAGAGGGGAGGAAGAGAGAGGAGGAGAGAGAGGAGGAAGAGAGAGGAGAGAAGAGAGGGGAGGAAGAGAGAGGAGGAAGAGAGGGGAGGAAGAGAGGGGAGGAAGAGAGGGGAGGAAGAGGAAGGAGGAAGAGAGGGGAGGAGAGAGGGGAGGAAGAGAGAGAGAAGAGGGGAGGAAGAGAGGGGAGGAAGAGAGAGGAGGAAGAGAGGGGAGGAAGAGAGGGAGGAAGAGAGGGGAGGAAGAGAGAGGAGGAAGAGAGGGGAGGAAGAGACCGAGGGAGGAAGAGAGAGGAGGAAGAGAGAGGAGGAAGAGAGGGGAGGAAGAGAGAGGAGGAAGAGGGGAGGAAGAGAGAGGTGGAAGAGAGAGGAGGAAGAGGGAGGAAGAGAGAGGGAGAGGAAGAGAGAGGAGGAAGAGGAGAGGAGGGGAGAAGAGGGGAGGAAGGGAGAGGGGAGGAAGAGAGGGAGAGGAGAGGAGGAAGAAGAGAAGGGAGGAAGAGGGGAG
>JAAKFY010000165.1:53160-58160 GCA_011823955.1 Dissostichus mawsoni
CTCTTTCTCCTTCTTACCTCTTTCTCCTTTCCACCTCTTTCTCCTTCTCCACTCTTTCTCCTTCTCTACCTCTTTCTCCTTCTCTACCTCTTTCTCCTTCTCCACCTCTTTCTCCTTCTCTACCTCTTTCTCCTTCTCTACCTCTCTCCTTCTCCACTCTTTCTCCTTCTCACCTCTTCTCCTTCTCTACCTCTTTCTCCTTCTCCACCTCTTTCTCCTTCTCTACCTCTTTCTCCTTCTCTACCTCTTTCTCCTTGAATTCTTGTAATAAAGTCCACTTGCCTTCTCTTTGAAGGAATATTAAAAACAGAGTCAAGGAGAGCGCCGGCACTTCAGAGAGTCCTCATGATGATGAAGAGTCTGAAATATTAAGGTCTGAGTGTTGGTGGAGAATGAGATGATTTATTACCCGGAAGACCTTCTGCATCCTCCTGTTGTTTGTGTGTTTCTTGGGGTTTGATCCTGGTTACTCTGAGGGTCTAAAGACCTCTGAGAACATTTCATCTGTTAATAATAAATATATAAACACAGATTCTTCACCTGAGGCCTGTACTACGAAGCCGGAGTTTCTCTTAGCGGGCTAACTTCAGGTAAACTCTGGGTCTCCGGTCCTACGACGCTGGTTCTCTTCTTAGCGGGCTAGATCTCCATGGTAACTGATGCTGAGCGGCTAACCTGGTCCGGAGCAGGTTAGGTTGCAGGCTAAGAGATCAACTCAGTGAAAGCACCGCCTGCTGACAATCAGAGCTCAGTGTGCGGAGTTTAAAGCGATCAAGTCATATTACAGGAGAAAGGAAATACAGAGAAACTGCCGTTGCAGGAAAGACGGCCGGCAAAAATCACCGACTGTGTGAACGTGAACATGAATAGAATATCACCTCCCATCTTCAGAGCAATCTGACTATTATAACATTAGCGTTAAGAAAGCTTACTGAAATATCTGCCAAACACAAGTAACCGGATCAAAGTAACATACGTACAGTCCACTGTGAGTGCAGACGTGGATGTGTCCCATTATCATTCATATCACATCACATCATAATGTATCATATATCTCCTTATCTGAGTCAGCTGAGCCGGATCTGGCCGTGCAACACTCACAGTGTCACATACTGTATGCAGAAGGATTATTTTAAGCAACACATTAAGTTGAGGAAACACTCGAGTCAAATGTAATTAAAGTCAGATCGTGTCTTAGACGGGGCAGTGATATCATAAACCTGTTAATGGACGCATTCAAACACTTGTTCTGTTACCAGCTGTATTCACCTCGCAGGTGCAGCTATGTGGCTTTGATCCTGGATCAAGTGTTTGAGTCATGGATGTTTAAAGTTTAACTTCTTCATATTTGTCTAATATTATAGTTCACTTTTCATTCAGGAAGTATGACGCTGCGCTGTCAGTGCGCTTGTCCTGTTTGTTATTGGTCAAATGTTGCTAGCCCCGCCCTTTCATGTGAACGCGCACTCAGCCGGACAGAGAAACCCTGGCTTGAGTTACCGAGTTGATAACCAGCGTCGTAGGACCGCTTAGCGAGAGCGCGTTTGTTCTGGATTAGGTAATCCGGGTAACTCCAACACATCCAGGGTCTGCTGAAACCGGCTTCGTAGCACAGGCCTCTGGGTTATAGATGAAGATTTCAGATTGTATTTACATTAAATTCAGTTCATGCAGACTTTTCTACATTTTTTAAACCCATATTCTCTGTGGAGAAATGTTGAAACAAATAAAGAAGGAAGAAGAAGGACTAGGCGACGTGTTATCATGATATTTCTGATACATTTTACCGTATATGTTTGTGTTTTGCTGACATTTAAGGTCACCGTCTCGTGCAGATAAAATAATAAATAAAAAAAAATACAATTTTTTTGTCAACAAGCCGAGGCGCAGCGGCAGCAGCACTCCCACTTGCAGCCATGCTTCTCGTTTTCTCACATGCTCTGGCAGCTAGCGCGTGCACGAGAGAGGGGAGGCCTTAGAGCGTGCACGAGAGAGGGGAGGCCCTTAGAGCGTGCACGAGAGAGGGGAGGCCCTTAGAGCGTGCACGAGAGAGGGGAGGCCTTAGAGCGTGCACGAGAGAGGGGAGGCCCTTAGAGCGTGCACGAGAGAGGGGAGGCCCTTAGAGCGTGCACGAGAGAGGGGAGGCACTTAGAGTGTGCACGAGAGAGGGGAGGCCCTTAGAGCGTGCACGAGAGAGGGGAGGAACTTAGAGCGTGCACGAGAGAGGGAGGCCCTTAGAGCGTGCACGAGAGAGGGGAGGCACTTAGAGCGTGCACGAGAGAGGGGAGGCCCTTAGAGCGTGCACGAGAGAGGGGAGGAACTTAGAGCGTGCACGAGAGAGGGGAGGAACTTAGAGCGTGCACGAGAGAGGGGAGGAACTTAGAGCGTGCTTGAGAGGGGAGGTACTTAGAGCGTGCACGAGAGAGGAGGCCTTAGAGCGTGCACGAGAGAGGGGTGGCCCTTAGAGCGTGCACGAGAGGGGAGGAACTTAGAGCGTGCACGAGAGAGGGGAGGAACTTAGAGCGTGCACGAGAGAGGGGAGGCCCTTAGAGCGTGCACGAGAGAGGGGAGGAACTTAGAGCGTGCTTGAGAGAGGTACTTAGAGCGTGCACGAGAGAGGGGAGGCCCTTAGAGCGTGCACGAGAGAGGGGTGGCCCTTAGAGTGTGCACGAGAGAGGGGAGGCCCTTAGAGCGTGCACGAGAGAGGGAGGAACTTAGAGCGTGCTTGAGAGGGGAGGTACTTAGAGCGTGCACGAGAGAGGGGTGGCCCTTAGAGTGTGCACGAGAGAGGGGAGGAACTTAGAGCGTGCTTGAGAGGGGAGGCCCTTAGAGCGTGCTTGAGAGGGGAGGCCCTTAGAGCGTGCACGAGAGAGGGGAGGCCCTTAGAGCGTGCTTGAGAGGGGAGGCCCTTAGAGCGTGCACGAGAGAGGGAGGCCCTTAGAGCGTGCTGGAGAGGGGAGGGACTGCAGGCACGGCTGCAGTGCAGGGAGTGGAAGCAGAGCGCTGAACACACAACGGCTCTTATTAAAATGGCGCTTTCTCACCGGAGTACTTTTCCCCGTCATTCTTAAAGTACCGATACTAATGAAACGGAGGAATCGTAAAGTTTTTAACGGCAGGGTATCGCGGTACCTTTCAAGTATCGGTACACCGTGCAACACTACAAACACACACACACTGAGTCAGCAGAGTGATCACACACAGGCTGCACACACACACACACACACACAACACACACACACACCCACACACACACACACACACACACACACACACACACACACACACACACACACACACTCTCTCTCTCTCTCTGCTGGCAGCCTCCTCTCTTCATGCAGTCATGAATGAGCTCCTCTCTGAGAGACTGGCACCTCGACTCTCCAGCAGAGACTTGGACTCAGTTCCTCCATGTTTACACGTGTGTGTTTGTGTGTGTGTGGTGTGTGTGTGTGTGTGTGTGTTGTGTGTGTGTGGTGTGTGTGTGTGGTGTGTGTGTGTGTGTGTGTGTGTGGTGTGTGTGTGTGTGTGTGTGTGTGTGTGTGTGTGTGTGTGTGTGTGGTGTGTGTGTGGTGTGTGGTGTGTGTGTGTGTGTGTGTGTGTGTGTGTGTGTGTGTGTGTGTGTGTGTGTGTGTGTGTGTGTGTGCAGCCTGTGTGTGATCACTCTGCTGACTCAGTGTGTGTGTGTTGAAATCAGGATTCTGTGTTTCCTCATCAGCTGTTTCTATGTGACAGTTGCTCTTGTAGCAGCGTTATTGATTTCTGGAAAGTAACCTGAAGCCAGAACGCATTTACATGATTAAATATAAAATATCCACCGGCGAGTGTTCAGCATTTATCTTTTAAAGGTCTTAGACTATAAATGATTTGCTCTAATGGCGCATTCCCACTACAGTGCGGAGCTCGCTTTAAGCGTGCCGTGCCCGGCCCGTTTTTGGTTGCGTTCCACTTGGCGTAGTTCCGGCTAGCGGGTATTATTTCACAGTTTTTCTGGCTCCCAAAATGGAGGTTCTTTCCGGGCCAACAACCAGGCTGAGTCGGGCTGAGTATGCTAAACTAGAGAGAGACTCGCTGGCAAGGGCTACAACTACAACAAGATGAACATATCTGACCGTGATTTAATTGTAATACACTTTCTAAATGATGCCGAAGTAACAACATACTGATACCGGTTAGTAACACATGAATTAATGCTTTGACAAGTCTGCAGACAGACGGCAGGAGAGAACACTTTTTAAAGTGCGTGTTTTCTGAATGGAGACCGGCTAAGCTAACGCAGTATATGCTCCGACCGTCCACACTCACAACAACGGCCTACAGACAGAAATAAAGCAGCGACTGTATTCTCCATGACACAGACAGGCTGTGGTTTGGACTTGTTTCACTTCTGTCTAGTTTCTGAACAGATATGAGGAGCTGTGAGCTCTGAGGGCTAACAGCTAACGGCTGATGTTGGTTTTTGGTTCTCGTTGAAGATGACGTCACGGCTCCGCCTACACTGCGTTACTATAGTTACTGCCCCAGCTACTAAACTGTAATGGAGACGCAGCATAAAGTGAGCCAGTCCTAACAAGGCCTAACGAGGCCTAGCCATACCGAGCGAGGCCCTGCAGTGGAAATGCGCCATCAATGTGCATTCCTCTCAGAGCAGAAGACATTTCTCTCCACTGAAGTGTGGAATCTGTAATGAATCATATGCAGAGTGACTTTATGACTCAATGGATCGACCCTGTGTGAAATCGATCAGCTCCTGACCTCACCTCTCTCCGTCTGAACGCTCTAGTTCCTGCAGGAAGTGATCAATATGCAAACAGGAGGATTTCCTCTTAAACAGAAAGCATGTGAGCTCCAGCTCTGCTGTGACTTATAGGGTAGAAATATATTTCAATCTCCTCATTCTTCATGCTGCACCAGCTGGCTTTTGACTGATCATTTATTACAAGTATTTCTGGTGATTCTGACTCTTTAATCCTTACCGTCAGCTTCTAAAATATGTTTCT